>JYJE01001390.1:1781-60457 GCA_000983655.1 Zymoseptoria brevis
TAAGTAGATCCTTATAAGGGAAATAGATATTAAAGAAGCCCGTCTACGTAGCCTACGACTTTAAGAGCTTACTAAGGAGTACTAGGATAATACCTATAATACCGACGATATACCGATCCCTCTTAGTACTACTATTCTTATACGCCGCGGAGAAAGAAAGTTAACTACTAAAAAACTATCGTTCCGGTAGAAGGGTCTATATCGTATATACTCGTACCTAGAAACTACGTCGACGCATAAGCTTAAGGAATTTACTAGTACTATACTCGCTATAACCTTTCTACGCCGGATACTACGCCCTATTCCTAAGTAGGATTCTATACGTATTCTACTACCGGAAGTCGGATCCGCTATACTTCTAAACATTAAGGACGGGCTTAGGGAGGGGCATAGTCTAAGCGACGAAGACGATAGTCTACCGCCGTCTCTATAGGTACTACTTCCTAACCTAGCCTTACTAGATATATCGTAGTATAAACGCTTTAAATAATTACCTTTAATTACCTTTAGAGGGGGGGGAGAGAACATACGGTCCTTTACTCTATCTCGTTATTTATATCTATACTAAGTATACTAATATAGACCGCCTATTAAAGGAGTCCCTCTAATTAATAAAAAATATAATTTAAGGACGCCTATACTACTACCCTTATCCGACTATAATAAATACCGGCTTAAACGACGTCTATAGTATTATAGCCGATAGGGCGTACCTCCGTATAAGTAGTTAATTAGTAGATTAGTCGCTATCCTACCGGCCGGCTAATAACGCTAAATATAAGACTAAGGTATAGAAGCTTCTACGCCGGGATATATTTAAATTTAAGAAAGCGCCTATTCTATATACTAAGCTCGTAACACCGATATCCGTACTACCCCTACTTAAGCCGCCTAAAGCCTTTTAGAAGCTCTACTACGCTTCCGAGAAAATTATAAGTATTTCTAATAATTAGAAGTAATTAACTCCGATATAATTAGCTAGAATTTACTAATAGTTNGCGATGACTCAAAGCGGGCGACGCCCCAGCCAGCTTGCCAGCTCACATGTCCGTCAAGAACAACGATGATGAGCAATATCTCACCTCACCACGACCGACAACATGACCAACTCCATCACCGATACCGCGAGCTTCATTGCGACGCAGTAAGAATATAACGTGACTGGAAGAAAAGTCCACACGTCGTCTCGTCTCGCCACCAATTCAGCCCCGAGACACGCAATTGGACCGCTGTTGCCTGCAACTACTACATCAGATCAGCCTCTTTGTTGCACTGCGGAGTCACACGCTTGGGCTGGCTCATCTCATACCCCAATACCCAGACCTTATTACTCACAACTCATAACCACTCCCGATCTACTCATCTCCTCTCTCTTCACAACCACGGAATAGAACTAATCATTCAAATCACTTACTCAACTTTGCCACGGCTAAGCGAGGAAGGAGTCTGCCAATAACCGCCACCGCCGCCAAAGGCATCCGGAGCCTGCCACGACCTCACCTTCTTCGCCACAAGAACCACCCTCGCCACGAACACCTCGCCTGTACGACTCACACCCACTCCGTCACCTTGACTCTTCACCCAGCCTCGACGGCAACCTCGCGACCCAAGTCATACCACTCTCGGTCCGTCCGAACAGTCAGAATGAACCTCTCCATGCTCAAGAACGAGTCCTCCGTCAGCCGCCCAGCCCAGTCCAAGTCTATCGTCGCTGCTATTGTCGAGGCCTCCAAGTGAACTACCACTTTGCGATCCACGACTCACACACGCCATCGCACAACGAAAGAGACGATACACACTACTTGGACTTGCTGGGCGAGCTTTTGATTGAAGCTGCCATACCTCTACACCTCATACCTTTTACCACCACTCGTGTCGACATCACCCCTGGTCATATGTCTTCACGTGCATGTTGATACTTTTCGTCTTTCAACATCGGAAGGCGTCTCGGAAACAACAAAACTCGAACGGTTATTATCTACTGGAAACATCTACCATCCGACGGACAGCATGAACCTTACTCCGACCCGCGATGTCAGCCCAGACGGCTACAGATCATATGAGCCGTCTAGTGCTTCATCCGCGCCCTCGTCCCAGGCCTCTGTCTTTTCGGATACTCTCTCTGCGCACAGTTCGATCGCATCATCAGTCTCGGATGACTTTCGAAGCATTCATGAAGATCCACAAGAGCGAGACAGGATACTTGCACAGACACAGCTTCGCTTTGGTGGGCACCTAGACGCAGTGCAGGAATACCCAGCATCGCGCAAGTTGCCGAAACCAAACACAACATGTCCGACTTATGCAGACATTATATCTGTGCCTGCACCGCAGCGACAGAATCCTCGACGATGCTCATTGTCAAAGGGACAGAAACCTCCACCACTTGTGCGGCAACGCGATCGCAAGATCAATTTTGTCGACAACCTCGTCGGTAAGCACAAAGACGGCACCATCTTTATTTTTGACATGTTACTGAGACAACTTTCAAGACTCTGCCACTCAAATGGTAGAAGTCATCTGGCCTTTATCGAGTGTCCTTTGCAAGAGCGAAAGCGGTGAAAGAGCTGTGCTCCCACTGCGCACATACATTGAAGAGACTCTGCGCAGGTCACGCACAAGCTATTCGACTCTGCAAGTCGCTCTCTATTACCTGATCCTGATCAGACCTCACGTGCCCAAAGCCGACTTCACCATGGAGCTGTTCGCAGACTGCCCAGCGGAACGCGCGCTGATGTGCGGTCGCCGCATGTTCCTCGCGGCACTCATCCTCGCCTCGAAGTACCTGCAAGATCGCAACTACTCTGCGAAAGCCTGGAGTAAAATGTCAGGCCTCAAAGTGTGCGAGATCAATGCGCACGAGCGCTGCTTCTTGAGCAAGGTCGGATGGAAATTGCATCTGCCTAAGCCTCTCTTCGAGAAGTGGCAAGACATTGTCCTGCGATACACACCAAACCCCTCATCGCCATCTGCGGGCGTCGGAACTTCGACGTGGCAGCGAATGGTCCCTCTACTCACGCCAGAACTGGACAATATGCCGTCCATCGAAAGTGCTTTGATGGGCTGCGTGATTCAGCTTCCTTCTCGTGAGAGCTTATCCTCCACCCCGACCCCCACCATCGGATCCTTCAACAACGCTCGACTGGAAAGCAGCGAGTCTCCCGAGCATACACCCACTCCAAGAACAGCACTCCCACCACCTCGCTTCTTGGAACCCAAACCAGATCTCGCACCAAGAATGGGCCTACTTCCAACTCCGAACTTGACGCCAGCATCGACCGCTTCGAACACTCCTGCGGCGAGTGGATACGAACGCTCAATGTGCTCTGTCATGAGGATGGAAATGTCCAACTTTGAAACTCGCCATCCGCTTTGTCCCAGAGCTCCTACCCTGATTCGACGACCATCGATCATGTCTGCCAGTTCATACAACTCCAGCCCGGAGTCAATGATGTCCGACCACTCGCGTTCTTCTCGATCATCCTCCATCTCTTCCATCTCTACCGTCTCGACGAACTCGTCCATGGCGCCGAATCGAGCTTGCTTGGCTCGACAGGCGACTTGCCGCAACGCCGGACTTCCGCCACTCAGGCTGGTCAAGGAAGAGACTGAGGGCACTATCTCTCGTCCCATCGTCATTAATGATACAGAAATGGGCGAATCTCCGGAGATGATCGACTTTTCTCAAAGCGAGAAAGTCCTACACGCTCCTCATCGTCACAGCAGAGCCGCCAGACACGCACCGCAGACTTCATTGCCAGCCGTGGTGAAGAGCAACGGCAATGGCAACAGCCGGAAGCGTGGTCGTCCCAGTGGACATCGCCGCTCGGAACTTCAAGAAGAAGTGCGCTATTTGCTTGAGGAGTCGCTGGATGAGGACATGGACGTCGATGATGACGAATCGTTGCCAGAGGAGTCGCCTGCCGTCACGTACACCACCACCATGCTGGCAGGCGGCAGGGTCCCCATGCAGAAGAACGATGGCAAGAAGAGGACTTGCTGCTCGGCGCGTTCCATGTTGGTGTCGCCTGCGCCGTTGTAGCCCGCGAGGTGTTGTGAGGAGGAGAGTAGGTGACAGTGCGAGGATGTGAAGGCGCCTGTATATTCTTTCATGTTATGTAGCGCGAACATAGTCGTATAATCTGAAATACAGATTGTTCGACATTCGCATCCGGCACGTCTCTGATCCTTGTTCATCGCGTACAAATGCAGAAAAGGTCTGGTCAAGTCTCAGTCGCGCTTGAAGGATCACATGGCGGTCTCGAGAACGTCCACGACTGTTTGGCATCAACACAATGACATTGCGAGCACTTTCGACATGCATTTGGGTATCTTCTCAAATCTACTCATCCAGTTCCCAAGCTTCATCACCCTCGTTCCTCACCCACCCTTTCAGCGCCATCTCCTTGACGTCCTTCTTCACCCTCGCCCGTCCCTCCAAAACATTGCATCCCTTCATCTCCGCATAAGTCCTCTTCTTCCTCAGCGCCTCGGTGAAGAGCGATATCCCAGCTAGCATCGCGACGTCCAGCACTGACTTCCACACCATCCTCCGAGACACGCAACTCGCGGCTCTTGGGTCGAGCTGTTTCCGTCCCTGCAGCACGCCGTTGATCAATATCTCCCTGCTTCCGGGAGTGTACATCGCCGACAGGTTACTCGACACCTGCGAACCACCTCGCGCAGCAGTCGCGGGACTTCGTCTCGAGAACTCAAACTCCCGCTTCGTAGTCTTCACCTCAAACGGCCGAAACGCAAATCCTCCATCCCGTCTCCAACGTGCTTGTATATCTTCTTGCCCGAGCTCTTGCATCCTCCCCTCTCTGCCAAATGCTCGTTCCGCTGCTTTCTGGACGTATTGACTCTCCGGTAAGATGAGAGTGTCGAGGTACACGCTGCCTGGGTCGAGGAGTAAACTCGTTGGGCCGGATAGCAGGCCAGTGCATTGTTTGAGAGCGAGTTTGTCGGAGCAGGATTTGGAGAGGGTGGGTGGTGCATCGGGGCGAGAGGGTTTGCGGCGCACGAGGCCTAGGCGGTCGAAGTGGCCGCGGCCTAGCAAGCCTGGGGTGGGCGTGGGAGGGGAGGTGGTTGCTGGGTTGGAAGAAGAGTTGTTGGAGGCGGTCACGGCGGACCATGGTGTCGCATCCTCTTGCTCGGCCATGGTGAGTTCCATGCTTGCGTCGCCGCAGGGGGTTTCGGAGCAGTACATGTGGATCTTGACATCGGGACGGAAGGTGAAGGGCGGTGTATAGCGTTGTGCATGTCCTCCATCCTGTTCAGTGTACCGTGTCTCATCCTGCTCTTTTGAAGATGTGCTCTGATCCGAAGCCTGCTCTTGCATTGTCCATTCCACCCATTTACTCTCCCTCTCGCGTCCTTGTCTGACCAGCTCTGCGCATTCGTCGATCAGGAAACGATTGAACGCTCGTAAAGCGAGGACTTCAGCATGCCAATCATGCAGCACATTTCCCTTTACGAACGGCAGTTTCGAGTGAGGCAGGCATTTCATGCCCGTTGCTAAGGCGGCGCAGAGGAGGTGCGGAGGAGGGCCATGATCTTCGCTGCGATGAGCTACGGGTCAGCCACATCGATGCGGAGGTTTGGAATGTTGATTGTGGATGTTTTGAGCTCACCTCGACTGAGCACGATGCCGGCTAGAGGCACCCACTCGCTTTGTCCATTGGCGAGGAGTCGAGGTTTGTACTTTTGTGGGAGGGCGGCGAAGGTGTCGAGGACGCAGGCTGCTACTTCGTCCGGACCCGGAATGGTCATTGGTAATGTGAGGTGGAAGGTCGTCTGGAGCTCCGTGTGCAAGTACGCAGAATGTTCAGTAGCTTGTCAAGGAACTTTAGCTTGCTCGCCCACCGCCAATTGCGTACCTCGTAGCTCCAGATCTGTGCACTGCAAAGGGCCCTCGCTGTCGAGAAGTACAGGTACTCGACCGGATAGATAAGGTCATTATAAGCGTGGTTGTACGCCGCTACGTACGCTCACACCTCGAAACATGGTGTCTTCCACGGTCCTTTCTATCTTGCCGGAGTGCGTCGCCCACCAAACTACTGTCACTGATGTGTAGCTTCAGATGCAAAACTGTCGGAATACATCGTACCAGTGCCGGCACAAGCGAAGACCCGACTTCGAGAATCGCGCGACGGGTATAGGACACACGAACATGACAGTCGAGGCGACAACTCTTGGAAAGGACAAGACAAGGTGGAGAATATGATCACAAAGGAAATCTTCATTTCGTTTCGTTGCTGTGCTCACTGCTATGATTGATATTGGCCTGTGGCCGCAGCGCCTCAACAACCTTTCTCCATCATCCGCCTGAGAGAATCGTGATCGTAGCGATGATAAGGCTACTTCTTCGCTGGTGGGAGTTAGAACATGGCGCGACGAATGGGATAGGGGAGTGGACGTACCACCAGCCTTGACGGCGGCCTGTAATATGGGTCAGCAAAAGTGTCAGGGTGAAGAGAAGGGGTTGTAAAAACACGTACCTTCGTGACTTTCCCGCCGGTGTTGGTGCTGTACGGAGGTCAGTGAGATCTCGGGATTGAGAGAGAGAAACTCGAAAACATACGACTTGGCAACTGTGAGGAATGTCAGTATGAGTATCTTTCATAACATGGCTGGATCTCGACTTGCCGCTCTTGATCACACCAACAGCCACTGTCTGACGCATGTCGCTTCGGGAGAGTTAGCATAGGATCACGGTGAAGATCACGCATCGTCACATACCGGACGGCGAAGCGGCCTGAGAGAAGAGTCAGCTGAAACTCAAGAAAGTACAGGAGAAGGAAGATACGTACCGAGAGGTGGGTACTCAGTGAAGGCCTCAACACACATAGGCTTGGACGGAATCATCTTGACGATGGCGGCGTCACCAGACTTGATGAACTTGGGCTGGTCCTCGATGGACTTGCCGGTACGGCGATCGATCTTCTCGAGGAGCTCAGAGAACTTGCAGGCAATGTGGGCGGTGTGGCAGTCCAGAACTGGGGCGTATCCGGCACCGACCTGACCGGGGTGGTTGAGGACGATGACCTGGGCGTTGAAGGAGTCACAACCCTTTGGCGGGTCGTTCTTGGAGTCACCGGCGACGTTGCCACGGCGAATCTCCTTGACGGAGACGTTCTTGACGTTGAATCCGACGTTGTCACCTGGAGCACCCTCGACGAGCTGCTCGTGGTGCATCTCGACGGACTTGACTTCGGTGGTGACACCAGCGGGGGCAAAGGTGACGACCATACCGGCCTTAATGACACCGGTCTCGACACGGCCGACGGGAACTGTTCCGATACCACCAATCTTGTACACATCCTGGAGGGGAAGGCGGAGAGGCTTGTCGGAAGGACGGGCGGGCTGGTCGATGGCGTCGATGGCCTCGAGGAGGGTCTTGCCGGTGGTCTTGGTCTTGGTCTCCTTCTCCCATCCCTTGTACCAGGGGCAGTTGGAGGAAACGTCGATCATGTTGTCGCCGTTGAATCCGGAGATTGGCACGAAGGGGACGGTCTTGGGGTTGTAGCCGACCTTCTTGATGAAGTTGGCCGTCTCCTTGATGATCTCACCGAAGCGAGCCTCGGACCACTTGGTGGTGTCCATCTTGTTGATGGCGACGATGAGCTGCTTCACACCGAGGGTGTAGGCGAGGAGAGCGTGCTCACGAGTCTGGCCATCCTTGGAGATACCAGCCTCGAACTCACCAGTACCGGCGGCAATGATGAGAATGGCGCAATCGGCCTGGGAAGTACCAGTGATCATGTTCTTGATGAAATCACGGTGACCAGGAGCGTCGATGACCGTTACATAATACCTGTCGAGTGTGTTAGATGGTGTTGTTTTTGTGCTTGTTTGAGGTGAAGTGAATGTCCAGTGCGCTCTGCGTAGCGAAGTTTTGGCTGCATGGCACACAGCGGAAGCGTCCAGAGGCCTTGGCTCTGTCCCGAACGCCTTTGGCGATGGCGTTGACCCGGCCTGGGTTTTTGGCGGACCAAGCTTGGTGAACGGCGAGACCGTGAGCGAGGAACTCAGTCTCATCTGCGTCACGCTTGCGCTTGCGATAGCGCTCAGTCTTTTGGCGTCCACGCTCAGTGTGAGCGACCGCAGCAGCTTTGAGTTCGGCTTCGCTGAGGTGAATGTTGGCTGCGACGCGCTCGGTGATGGAGAGGTGGCCGCACAGAGCGTCCCATGCGACAGTGCTGCGCTCCCAGATGTAGAAGTCGCCAATGTACAGCTGGTCGATGATGGTCTCGCGGCACGCATTGAAGTGGATGGCCAGCACAGCTTCGAGGACAAGGAAGCGTGCACGCTGGCGGAGGAGTTGTTCAGGTGGTGGGAGGTCGATCCAGCAGAGGAGACCGAAGGAGGACACCTCGTATCCCTCGTCGAGAGCTTTCTGGGTGTGCCGGGAGAACGGTCCTTTGCCGGAGAAGTAGCCATTGGCACGATGCTGAACGCTATCCTGAGCATGCGTGCCTGAGCCGATGTAGAGTCGAGGCTTGGAATCTTTGCGAGTGAGGAGGAGGATGTAGATTCCCCACTGCTTTTTGCGTGGAGGCTGCGGCAAGGTGGTGAAGAAGTCGAGCTCAGGAGGTGTGCTGGAGGAGAGAACGTCGACAAGTCCAGGTGCACACATAAGTGGCTGCTCAATTGTGGACGCGGTCCAGGCATCCGAGTCGGCGAGGATACACTTGATCTGAGCTGATACAAGCCAGCGCGGGAGTGGGACATCGTTGATGAGCATGCGGCCAACTTCATCGACGCCAAGAGTTGAGTGCTTTGCGTAGAGGGCTTCCATGAAGTCTTGAGTTTGGGAGTGACGTGCAGGTTTTGGGCGAGTTGGAGGACAGTGGAGGAGAGGTAGAGTGCAAAGTCCAGAATTGAGAGTCCAAGTGGGAGGGAAATCCAGGTGTGGAGGGCGCTCCAGGCAGCAGTTGGCCATGTTGGGAAGGTGTGATGATGAATAGGGAACTTACTTGGGGGTCTCGAACTTCCACAGTGCGATATCAATGGTGATACCACGCTCACGCTCGGCCTTGAGCTTGTCGAGCACCCAGGCATACTTGAAGGAGCCCTTGCCAAGCTCGGCGGCTTCCTGAAATGGTTGTCAGCGGCCATATCATTACTTGCATGCGACATGAGTGTATGAAGGGTGATGTGGTGGTGTGGTGCTCTGCTGCGACGGCAGGAGCGATCGGTGGTGAGGCCCGAAGATGGAAGGCGGAGACCAGAAGCGGTCAAGCGCCAAAAATCTCAAGCCCCACCAAAGTGTTGCCCCTCCGCCCACCACAAGAGGGGTGACGAGGCGAGAAATTTTTCGTTGTGATGTCGGCGCAGTGATGCCAGGAATGAGTGCTCACCTTCTCGAACTTCTCGATGGTACGCTTGTCGATTCCACCGCACTTGTAGATCAAGTCTGTGAATTGTGTGAGCATGAATGGCGCTCATCGGTCGCAAAATGTGGGAGGAAGCGCTTACGTCCGGTGGTGGTCGACTTGCCGGAGTCGACGTGGCCGATAACGACGACGTTGATATGAGTCTTCTCCTTACTGTTTCCATTGTCAGCTGCTTGTTGTCTTCTCTTGCGCTGCCAGCTCGATGCGCGCGAGAGGCTGGAGGGCAGTCAACGTACCCCATGATGGCGGTTGTGTGTTGGTTCGAGTTTTGGAAGTGGTAGAGTGCAAGGAATTGAGTTCTATTGATGCGCCGTCAGTATATGTGGTCTGAACGATCGATATGGTGGATGGAAGATGTCTTACCACAGGTTTGATGCAATTGATCAAGGTATGTGGACGAAGAGCGGAAATTTTGAGGTGACGGAGGGCGAGAAGGGTTTTGTACTGTGGACTGGCGACAATGCCAAGGCGCTTGGTCAGTGCGTCACAGAAGATCCCTGCTTGACGACGGCGGGGTGATTGAGAGAAAATATCGTTGCTGGTGGGTTGGTTGGGTGAGAAAGCTTATGGCGGCGGGGACCTTTGAGCTGTTCCGTTGGTGGCGAATGCCACAACACTTCAATTGGCATGTGGTTGTTCATTATGGCCTTCATATTCAATGCTCTATTCACTCGATCGATCAGATTTGTTTGAATTCGTTGTGTTGTGTCAGGATGAAACGCTTCTGGAAGCTCTCCCCGCCGCAGATGCTGACAGTTGATCAATGATCACCTCCAATGTCTGGCACGTGTCCAGTCGACATCAGGTCTACAGTCACTGTTCCAATCGTTCTAGTGATCATAAGCTCAAGAAATGGTCGCGTTGTGGCCTTCCATAACCTGGCATCGGCACAGATTTTGGGCTTCACACGAGTCACAGCTCGCTTGCCTTGTTGAGTCGATGCGCTGGCAGTGCAGTTCAGTACCGTCGCTCTCATCGGCATATTGCTTTGAGCATTCCATGCGGAATAATCTCGGTTGCTACGCCGTTCTGTGAAGCCAGTCATAGGCTCGAGCACATTGATCAGAGCTGGGTTCTCGTCGAGCTAGCAGCGTGTGGGTCTGTGAAACATGGCAACGCATGTGTCTATGCGAGCGGTGAACGAAAAGAGAGCATTCTTGAAATACAGAAATGAGAGAGTAGACACCAGTTGGAAGAGCGATGGAGATTCGACGACGTTGGCGAAATGCTTCCGCATCTCCGTCTGTCTGTGATTGCCTTGTCTGGGATCGGTTGTCCAGTACCTCGAAGCAGAAATAACTGAGCTCAGACAAATGGTTGAAAGCAATGCTCAGCTCAGATCAATCATCGAGGTCCGGGTCGAGGGCGAAGACAACGATGAATGCTATGAGGTCCATTCATCGCCAAGCACTTCGACTAGCTGAAAGGGCATGGGACGACGCTTTCATGTCATGTCTTGGCCAGTTCACGATCAGACTCGACCGCCATGCTCGGCTGATCCGATGTGTTTAGCGACAAGATGCACTTGCCCCTTCTTCTGCGACTTGTTGCGATCGTATACCTACCAACCAACCAGATGATTGCCAGCAGAGCCAAAGTCGAGCGCAGATTCTGGACGTGAAAGGTGCAGCACTGTTGCTCTTCGAAAACCGCCATGACCTGACTGTCAACCACCTTCCCTCTCCATCCGTCTCTTCTCTTTCGCTTCCTTTTTCATCCGCAGATCTTCGGCCATCTTCCGCTGAATCTTCAATTCCAAGCTGTGATCATCCGACATGAGCTTGAGCTCTCGCTCAATCTGCTCGTTCTTCTCCTTTGCGCTTCTCCGTGCTTCTAATCTTTCCCTCAGCAGTTCCATGCTTGCATCAATCTCCTTGGCCACAGCCTTGCGCAGACGCTCCTTCGATCTCGCATTGGTATTGTTGGAAAGGAAGTCCTCAGGAAAAGTGTCCATCTCCGGGTCAAGCCCCGGTCCGCCTTCGAGATAGCCACCAGGATGGGTCAGCTTCACGCCGGCAATCGGACTCGCAAAGATGCGGCGGGGATCATCGAGTGAGAGTGGAAGCTCGTCTTCATTGATGGTCGGTAGACTCTGCCATGAAACAGCATCGGCGCGTACAGAGACGCCGTCCACGGGCTGTTCGTTGCTATCTTCGGGAATGACACGAATGCCATCCTGCTGTACATCAGACTCGAGGACGAGTTGCATCAAGGAGTCTTCGAAGTCCTGGCTGTATTTGAGGTCGTGCGGGACGTAAGAAGCGAATGCTCCATTTGGCTGCACCTCTTGGGGCGGTGTAGGTCCGCCGGCGACGACGCTCATCTTGAAATCTGTCGGGCAATCTATACAGCCCACTTGAGGTTTGTGGGGAGCATCTTAGGTACTTTCCGGACCTAAGAATGGCGCATCGAAGCTTCACGGGGCCGGAGCCAGGTCCGCCATCGCGTCACTCTCGTGCTTGCTTCACGACACACCTCCTACCGCAACTCATCTCGACCGTCTGGTCATGCGACAACAGGATTTCCTCACTATCGCCACCACGAAATACTGGCATTACAAGCAGCGGCTCACCAATGAACGGCCATTAGCTCCTCTCTAAGGTGGCCGTCTGATCCTGGTCGGTCAACGCCCGCAGTGACACCTCCTCACCACCGCCGCGATGGCCTCCTCTGGCACAGCACTCTCACACGCGCCCGTCGACGCCGACTTTCGCTCTCTCAGTCGCCAGCCGCCATCAGATCCGGACATCCAGGCGACCCTGTCCGACTTCCTGACATACACGGAGCACTTTCCTTCACACCTCACCCGCGCCCTCGCCCTCATTCAAGACCAGCGCACAAAAGCCGAGCGCATGGTTCGAGCTGTTCACGAGGATACCACAGCATACAGCATTCTACCAACCATCAAGCAGAACCGTCCCGATCCCGTGCAGCTGCGCAGAGACATCAGTCATGCGCTCGAAGAGGCCGAAGCCGCGTGTCGCATGTCGGTCGCGGAGGCCGTCCGTCTGGACGAAGAGTGCAAACGAGAGGCACGGCGCTTGGACATTGTTACCGAGAAGTTGAAGGCACAACCCGAACCTCCTTCGAGAGATCCCACTCCCGAGCAGCAGGCCCTGACATCCCCAAATCTGAAGCGAGAGCGAGGCATGAGCACAAGAGGAGAAGACACAAGGCCGGAGAAGAATCTGAAGCGATCACAGGACAAGGCTGCGGCGAAATTGCGCAGCCGCAAGGTAATGGTGCCAGGCGAAGTCATTCCGCCCCCGGATCCCAATGCACCCGTGGAGACTTTGTCGGATTGGACATCTTCGCGTGCTTCACCACCTCTTCTCGATGTACCTCCTACGGCGGACAGAAGAAAGACATCGCAGACCCCGCGACCGCGGTCTCGCACGCCAAAGCTGCCCAAAGTGACTGTGGAGGGCGAAGACAAGAAGATGAAGCCGCGTGGACCACGCGCACCTGGCCAACCAGGAACCAATGCCCACTCCGCAGTCGCAGGAATTAGCACATCAAACGCGATCCTTGCTCTTCACGAGCCACCACCGGACGCCGCAAAGGGAAGCAAATGGCTCCCATGGATGAAGTTGACAGAATGGGAGATGGCAAAGCTTAGAAAGCGGATGAAGAAGAATGCAATCTGGGTGCCGTCGCAGACCATGGTCCGTCGAGAGCTTAAGAATCTAGGCCGCGGAAACACTGGAAAAGAGGCTGCACGGGCACGAGCGCAGGAAACTGGAGACCGGTTCGTCGATGAACCCAACGAAGCGGACCCAACTAAGGTTATTATTAGCGGCGAGGAGACAGACCAGATGAATGCCATGCTTGGCCCGCAGATATACGCCGAAGACGAAGACGCCGACGCCGAACTGATCAATCGAGGTATGAGGCTCAATGAGGCAAAGAAGCTGAAAAGGCAGCGTCTTCTGGAAGAAGCGGCTCTGCAAGCACAGTTGGCGCGTGAACAAGGTGTTGAAGCGGCAGAGGATACAACTTCCAACGCATCTCCGGAGCAGAAGAAGCGCAAGCGCGAGACCACGCCAGCCGCAAACCAAGACACACTGACCAAAACAGGTCCAGTGATCAAGAAATTAAAGGTTTCCGCTCCTCCAAGTGCCGGGCAGATGACATTGAAAGTACCTCTAGCTCCGGCAGGTGTCTCATCCTCGCCCAAAGCATCCAACAGCCGCAGTCGCCGCGCCGCCACTCCTCCCGCAACCCGCGGACCGACCATCAAGCTGAAGATGGGCAAAGCAGTCTCTGAAGAACCACCTAACAGGCGCGCCGGTCTTCGCCGCAACAGCAATGCCAGTCTACCCAGTACAAGTATGTCGTCGACCAACGCAGCGACCTCGCCCACCAGCACCGCTCCTGGGGCCGCGACAACCAAGAGCGGTCGCCGCAGCCGCCGCCCGGTGCCGGGAGTCATCACTAGCAACGACGACGAAAGCGCCAAGGTCGGCGTCTCCAAGCGCAAGGCAGCACCAAATCGCAAACGCAACAGCGGAGCCAACACACTGAAGAAAGACTCTGCCGCTCCTCTCGATGCGCAAGTGCCCGCCCTGGAAGCCCTGCCCGAGGAGTACGTGGATCCGGACGAGCCACGGTACTGTATTTGTGGAGATGTCAGTTGGGGAACGATGATTGGTTGTGACAACGAGGAGAGTTGCGAGAAGGAATGGTTCCATCTGGAATGTGTGAATTTCAGCGAGATGCCGCCGAGGCGTATGAAGTGGTATTGTCCCGATTGCAGGAAAAAATTGAAGATTGGGAATAAGGACACCGGGCTGGTGGAGAAGGGTTGAGGAAATTGAGGAGAGCGGGATTGTATATGCTGTGGCCGGGAAAACTGACACTGGTGGCATATCGACAGGCTGGGAACAATTACGGAGTGCAAACGTATTTTGTGTGATGCAAACGCAGAGAAGGGTGCAGGCCAAGAGCGAGTTGCTCTGGAGGACTGCGGCTCAGTTGGACATATACAATGGGTAGATCGAAACTCGATGCACACTCGCGTTCGAATGGTCGTTGCTTCATCTACCGTTCCAAGTCATGTTCGGAGTCACAATCACACACTTGAGAGGCACCGATTGGTTGCATGCATGATCTTCATGGCGTGAATGTGCTGTCTGGCAATTACAACGACTGTGTTCTCATTTCCAACTTCTCTGAACGCTACGAGATGCGCCGCACATTCCTGTCATCCACAATCCAATCAACATCCTTAATGAGCTGATCTATCTCAGCTCCCAATTCATTCGTGCAGGTAACAACGGCTCGTACACGTGCAACCAACCAGGCAGTCTCTTCCGTCAGACGTTCGCTTGCTGTCTTCAGTTTTGCCATGGACTGCCGAAGGTATTCGAACCGAGACGGTGCTGGTCTTTGCTCTTGAACAATGTCCGTCGAAAGCTGGAAAACGTCGACGCCGAAATGAGTGGAGTCGCCTGCTGCCGCATCATCTGCGGGATCGTTATTGTCATCTTCAACACCAAGAAACAGTACCACCACCCCCGTGCTAGCGTACCCACAGGTCTCGTGGCGCCGACCCAACACAACAGATCGTGGAAACCAGTCCGGTCGAAGTCGAGGACGACAGCCAGAACAGCTCCGACAAGTCGGCCGGGTTCCACCAAATGGCGCAAGAGTGGTCGCACACGTTCTGGTAGGAGCCAGGGACCATACGGAATCGAGTTCGGAAGTGCTCCTTGTGTCTCTTGGTTGTACATGAAGGCGATTATGAAGATGAAGGTCCAGAACATAAATCTCCAGAACACAAATGTGAGGACAAACATGTTGATCGATGGTACCGGTTCGGCTGGTGGTCGTGTTCGTCAAGCGGCTGAGAAATGTGGTTGGCTGTGAACGACCGATCAGTGGACAGACAATGTGAGGTTATTGCGATTCGCCGATGATCAAGACGCTGGGGGCGTGTCCGGAGGAGTGACGGTCACCTCTGGAATAGTGGTCGCTTTGCCGCTCTTGCAATCCGACGATGGTGTATTCGAGGTCTCGCGCTCAATTTGTCGCTGCTCGCTCGTCTCTGCGACCCGCTCGCTTCTCTCCGTGGCCTGTCGACTTGTCTCCGGAGTCTGCTCGCCCTCCTCGGCGTCAGGTCGTCGTTGTCCGTCGAAGCGAGCAATGCGAGCTTGTCGTATGACGTCCAACTCTGTGGGCTGAACGTGCGGTGGTACCGCACTGCTCTTTCTCCGTCTGCTCGCATACTGCGGAAGGGTCGAGAATCTCCGTGGTTTGTATGCAGCGACAGACTTGCGCCTTTCGATGTAGGCGTTGTGGACTGAGTGCGAGAGTCGGCGGGCAAAAGGTACGGCGCTCTGGTGTACGATCGCGGAGTCGTCGCAGCAGCCGCCACAGAGACCGAAAAGCCAGGAAACGAGCTTGAAGATTTGGTGGATTGGCCAGAAGATGATCACACCGAGACCGTTGCAGCAGCACTCGACGCTGCGTTGGAAGGCGTGCAGGGACGTGATAGCAGCGTTTTTCATTATTTTGAAAACCATGACCTTACTGTAGATCGGGTCGTTTGAGTTGCGATCTTGGTGTCGAGGAGTGGACAGGAAGTCAAATCATAGAAAGTGGAGTTACCGCGTCGGTGGCTGTCTCGTCGGGCGTTGCGTCGTTGGCGGTTGTGTCGTTGGGGGCCGTGTCGTCGGAGGTTGGCTCGTCGCGGGATGTGTCGGCGGGGCTTATCTCAACAGTATCTGCCTCGTTGCTTGTCGTCGCAGTGGTGGTGGTCTCGATGCTGTTCAACCCGATGGTAGTGCCAGCGCTTCCAGTCGCCAGTGCCGGGCAGATCGCTACTGGCGATGGTCTGAACCGAGGTCCCCAGAGGTGACAGGCGCCGATGACGAGGATCCAGCCTACGATGATACTGCAACTGAAGGCATTGGTGTTAGCGATACTCCTGTGGAGCAACGTTGCGATTGGCGACTTACAAGATGAGCAGTCGCTTGTCCCCGTCCTCCATGAAGTTGACCCGGCGAGGTTGTGTATAGTGATAGTAAGTCAACAGCGGCGCTATCGATTGATGTGTCGGTGAGAGTGAGTAGCGATGATTCCAAGTAAGCGATGTCGATGTTGAGCTGTTGGATGATGTCGAGGTAATGGAAGGAGAGAAGTTCTGGGAAAACAATGCAGCCTGCGTTGGCTTCACCTCTAGTGCTCATCGCTCTTCCTGCTGAGGCTGCTTTGAGGAGGCAGGATGTAAGCCGGGTCGGGAAGAACGGTGCTTCTTTGATCTTGCCTGTGTGAGGACGGACCATGCCTGCCACGTCGTCCCTGCCCTCGTTGGGGTCCTGCCTCCCTCCTCTGCCGTGCTCGCAGCTCCCGTTCTGCGATCTCAGGCGCCATTGCCTGCGTCAGAAATGCCGGAAACCCACCAGCCGTAGAGCTATCCAAGACGGCCTGACAAAAGAGTCGTCAGTACTTGTTAGATAAATCGCAACTCGATTCTGTGCTTACTGCGATCAACATAGCTCTCAAGGTATACGCAGCGTCGTTGCCAGCATTATGGAGAGATTGAGAGTCAAGCCCAACCGCCTTACACAACCGACCAAGTCCAATCCCGCTCTTCTTCCCTCCAAGTCTCGCCGTATCAAATCTACTCACAACATTTGGAGCGGACGCTAGGGAGAAGCCAAGATTCTGAAGATAGGGAACTTCATTCTTCAGACCATGCCCAACGAGGACGATGTTTCGTGACGTCTCCGTGGCGTCTGGGACGACTCTGCCGGCTGACGCTGGATACTGGAACATTCGAAGCACAGTGGCGCTCGCATCGGCCTTCTGCACCCAGGTGCTGGTGCCGAAGGAGAAGAGATCCGGGCAGCCCTTGACGAATTTCTTGTTGACGAGATGGCCGTACTCTCTGATGCGGAAATGCTCTGATTGGATGGAGGAGAACCAGGTGGATGCATCGGGTCCCGGTGGAATCTATGTCAGATGAGCGTATGTCGCTGAGGGTGGCCATGATAGAGTGGCTCACATCTACGATTGATCTCGTGTCCAGAATCGATATTCCGACTTCGGTGGTCTTGGCCTGGTCAAACTCAAAGGCTTCGCAGTCGATGCATACGAACACGACTTCCTTGAGCTCCTCCTTGACGCTTCCTGAGGCGCTGAGTCGAAGCATATTTCGCAGAGTCTTGAGTTCTAACAGAGCGGAGCCCGCTGCTGTATCCTGAGGGGCCATCGTCGGGAGAACTTCAAGGTTCAGAGATCAGAAAAGTCCATGGTGAAAGCGTCGTACTACTGTTTGTGGAGAATCACTAACATTTGTCCCTCACTGCTTGCATATACTGGGCCGACCACAAAGACGATGTTTGTTTGAGCGGCACGCGAGGCACGCGAAAGGACGACGTCACGACTGAGCGTGGCGAGCCATGATGCTGAATGACATTGACGGCGCGAAGAACGCATTCAAAACATCGCATCAGTCGAGAGCACTTCGGGTGATGCGTCCTCGGCTTCCCAACAGCAGTGATGAAAGAAGTGCAAGACAGAGCGAAGCAGATGGTGCGAGGAAGAGTTGAAGTCGACGGAAGATTTGACTGCAAATACATGTGGGATTGCAAAGTGGTGGGAATGCGATGTATATACTAAATGCATGTCAACAGCACTCGTTTGACAATTTGTGGGCATTATGGATGACGCTGGCGATTCGAGGACCCGGATATAGCGGTACTGTACTCCCTATCTTGTCGTCGTATGACGTTGGGCTGCACAACCGAACTCCTCCTACACGAACTCCTTGAAAGCTGGATATCCCTGGTCTTTGCACTTCTGGAGCTCCGCATTGTATCCTCCCATGCCTCCGAAGTAGAATCTCAGAGTACGCTTCTTCCCTACTGGATTCAGTCTGACGTCGGCAGAACACGTCGAATGACACATACCTGGAATATTGGCTCCGAAAATCCAATTCTCCGTGGCCTTCCAGAACAGACTGTTGGCCGCCAGACCTTCGCACAGTTCCGCCCACCACTTCTCGCCTTCTTTGGTCGCTTCGACGACTTTGGTAGATCCTTTCTCTGATCGTGCGATTGTGTCCGTGGCGAAGTCGACTTCGGCTTCGATGGCTGGGAGATCGTTGTCAACATGCAACTTTCGCGCGAGATAGAAAGGGATACTCACCTGGAGGCTGGTTGGTGAATGGCCCTTTTGGTCCGTTGATCATGAACAAGTCTGGAGGTCCAGGTCAATGTCATTTCTAGAAGGGCTGAGCAGATGCAGACTCACTTGGAAACTCAGGGATGCAGACACCCAGCACGCTTGTCGGACCAGTCTCGTCCCACCTCTCCTTCAAAGAGACATTATCTCGGCCGTGAATTGCCATGCGCGAATAGTTGCCTGGGAGAGGTCAGATCTCATGTCACAGGGAGTTCGATCTCGCTTACCCTCAACAGCGTCAAATCCGGTCGCCTGATAGTGAAGATAGAGAGTCAGCAGAGTGTCGCATGACTTGAACAATTGAGCCACCAGCCAGAGTAAGCGACAAACTCACCAAAATCAGAACATCAAGCTCATAAAACTTGCCATCCGAAGTCCGAATGCCATTAGCCTCGATCCGCTCTATCGGCGTCTCTTTCAGATCCACAATATCGACATGATCACGGTTGAACTGCTCAAAGTACTTCTCGCCATTAGAAGCATTGCCATCACAAAGTGGTCGTCGAGCGTAGACATCCTTCGGTTTGAGTTTCCTCGCTTTCTCTGGATCCTTGACTGTCTCGTCGATCTTCTTGCGGATGAATGCACAGGCGCCTTCATTCGCTTCTGTGTCGAGTGTGATATCGTTGAAAGTGCCGAACATGAAGCGGAAACCGTTGCCTTTGTCCCAATTCTCTTGGAAGATGCGTTCGCGCTCCTCGGGACTGACGTCGTGGTATGAGATCTTACCTGAGAGAGATGGTTAACGAGAATGGTCTGTTTGTTGAAAGTCCGAGTAACACCCACTCTCCTCGAAACCAAATGCAGTGACGGAGTTGTGGACTTGCTTCCAGATGTCGTCGTAGTTCTCGTTGACCCACTTGCGGTATTCTGGCGTCACCTTCGCATCTCCTGACGGAACACTGTACTGTGGGTGGCGTTGGAAGCAAGTCAGGCTTTTGACTTTCCTGGCGATCTCTGTGATGACCTGTTCGAACTCTGTTAGGTTTCGACCGACTCTGACACCAGCGACGGTTCTCGACGCACCTGCACACCCGTGGAGCCTGATCCGATCACTGCTACTTTCTTGCCTTCAAGCGGAAAGTCCTTCGGATACTTTGCAGTATGATGGAGCTGATTCGGTTAGCGGCCACATTGACTACCACTCATTTTGAGCAAACCAACATCGCCTCTGAAGTCGTGAATACCCGGAATGTCCGGATAGTTCTGCTTGGAAAGTAGACCCAGACTGGTGATCAAGTACCTTGCACTGATCGTCTTCTCTCCGCCAGAATCACCCTCTTGCGTCTCAATCTCCCATCTTCCGGTGGAGTCACTCCACTTTGCACCTTTCATGGCCGTGTTGAAACGCATGTCCTTCCGCAGGTCATGTTTGTCGACAGTGTGATTCAGATACGCAAGTACTTCCGGCTGCTTGACGTAGTGCTCTGGCCAAGGATACTCCTGAAGGTCCTCCTTGTCCCAGGAGAAGCGATAGACATAGCTCTCGGTGTCACTCATTGCGCCAGGATAGAGATTCCAAAACCATGTTCCGCCTGGTCCACCGGCTTGGTCAATTACCAGGCATCTCAAGTTTAAGTCATCGCGGAGGCGTTTCAATTGGTAGATGCCGCCGAAACCAGCGCCTACAATAACTGCGTCGAAGGATTCTTGAGACATATCGATGCGCGGAAATGGTGATCAGAGATAGGTGGAAGGAAGCGAAATGTGACTTGAACATACGCAAGGATGTAGATGTTCCTCTGATACGACCGCGTCAACTTAACATGCCCATGATACTGAACCGAGAGAATGAGACCCGGCAGCAATGCCGCCCTCGGGTAAGAGGAGAGCGTGGTGCGGAGATGCTAGAGCTCCGTATCGGAGTGCCGTGACTGCCACATTGGTTGAGAGGTGGGTTCGCGGTGGCTCCTGGAGTGAATCCCAAGTAAGGTATCTTATCCTTCTCAACACTGTGGTTTTCTCGCTCCAGGAGGCGTTCTGGCTCCACGCCGACGATGAGAGCATTCCCTCGAAGTATTGTCGGAGTGGTAGGGTGTGCGGGGTGTGAGGTGGCTGTAGAATCTGGAGCTCCGCATTGAGGACCCCGAGATGCACATCGGGACACCATGGCCGCTGCAGAGACCGCTGCATCGATGTGGTCCATAACGCAGTAACGAAGAGATGGAACGATGGCCGAACAAGAACTTGAGTTTCACGGAAGACTGTCGATGGCCGACCGCCATGCCACGTCGGCCGATACCGATTGCGTCACCAGTTTGTAAGCAAGAGGTATATCAACGAAACATATATGACCCCAAGAACCGTACTGTCGCGAGAAACATCCAATCCCGTGCAATCGAACATCTAATCAAACATGACATCTCGCGTCTTCATCACTGGCTCCACCGATGGCATCGGCCTCGCCGCCGCCAAACTTCTCACCCAACAAGGCCACAAAGGTATGGCCTCAGGACAGCCTTGATCTGCTGCACAAGGCGACTAACATTCGCTAGTCACACTGCACGCCCGGAGCCAGGACCGCGCGGCCCAAGCCAAAGCCGCCCTTCCCGAAGTCGAAGGCGTGCTCATCGGCGACCTCACCAGCCTCGAATCAATCAAGTCTCTCGCCGCCGAAGCCAACAAGGGCGGACCCTGGAGCGCGGTTGTCCATAACGCTGGTGTAGGATTGTCTGGCACAGAAGGCGAGACGGGCGATGGACTGGCCAAGACGTTTCAGGTGAACAGTCTGGCGCCGTATGTGCTGACAGCGTTGATGGAGAAGCCGAAGAAGCTGTTGTATGTTTCTTCGAGTTTGCATTTGAGTGGCGACCCGAGTTTGAAGGATGTGAATTGGAAGGAGAGGAGTTTTGTGCCGATGCAGGCGTATAATGATAGGTGAGGGATGGCTGTGTTCGTTCGTTGAGGCTCCCGTTCGAGTGCGTGCTGATGGCGATTGATAGCAAACTTCACAATGTCCTTCTCGCGAACGCGGTGGCAAGGCACTGGCCAGAGGTACAGAGCTGCTCGTATGACCCAGGTTGGGTCAAGACTAAGCTGGGTGGAGGAAGTGCGCCAGGCAGCTCAGCGACATCAGCTGAAGGAATCGCGGCGTACATCAACGGAAAGAGTGGTGCTGGCGATCGGAGCGGGGTCTATTTCAACGTCAGCGGTGCACAGTCACCACAGAAGGCCGCCACCGAAGAAGCAAAGCAGGAAGAGCTATTGGCAATCTACGCCAAGTTCTCGGGAATCAGCCTACCCAAGTGAATGGTTGGTATCGTTGCTAGCTAGAGATCGGAGTAACTACTTAGCTAGTACTGAATGAAAGAACATTCGAGCCATCAGAGTGTGCCTGGGCGGCAGTGAGCGACTCTTGTCTCCGATGTCCAAGCATTTTCGACCCCGATATTGCTTCAGCCAGAGGCTCTGGCGAGCTTCACGTCACGCCAGCCACGCGCTTGTTCTTCTTGATCGCCTTCTTCAGAGCACTCTCCTTCTCATCCATCATCCTCTTCGACTCACTCAATTGCCTCTCCGCAATCTCCACGCTCGGCACACCCGCCTCCGAATTCGCCCCTTGCAACGCGTGAGCTACCTGCTGCACCCTAGTAGCATTTCCCACATGCGGCGGCGGAGTAACAGGAGGCATGACAAACTCGTTGATGTACTTCCTCGCCTCGTCGACCAGGAAGGCGCCCTTTTTCATGGTCGATCCGTCCTGCACCATCTGCTCCATGACGCTGACGCCGCGGCCGTTAGCGTTTTCGAATTGGCGTCTCATGTCTTCCAGATCGATGGTAGGGAATTTGGTGTCGTTCTGTGGCTTTGAAGGGTGGAAGCGGAGTTCCTCTGGCATCTCGCGCAATGCCTGTTCCAGTTCGAGGAATCGTGACTCCAGCTCCTTGGTCAGAGCACGCAAGTGAGCTCCGGAAGGTGTCACCATGCCGCGATCGAACACTCGAGTGTCTTCTCCGCCGTAGTGAATAGCTGGCACCTTACCCTTGAGGAGAGCCTCGACGTCTTCCTTCTTCAGGTTGACTTTGAAGTCCGGCTTCCACATATTGGAGCTGGCGAGGTCCTTTAATGACACATTCGGCTGTTGCTTTTGGTTGTGACTTGTCGAGATGCGGAAGAGGCTGTCGATGCACTTTTGAATCTCTGGCGCAGACTGCTTCAACTCGGCGATCAACTGTGCCGGGCTCAGGGTTGGAGTTGCCGGAGGTGATGGTCCATTAGGTGACTGCAATATCGGCTGCACTGCCGGAGCCTTTGTCGGTGTCGCGACAACAGTTTCTGCGACTGGAGGCGACTCTGGTTTCACCGCAACCTCTGGCACCACCTTTGGGCCTGGAGACGCGGGGCGACTAGCCGTGGGAGTGCTGTCCGCAGTCGGCACGACGGATTTGGTCTTAGGCTTGGCGGCTTTCTCCTTCTTCGTCTTCTTCATGCGACTGACAACCGCTTCCTGCTCCGTCTCCTGCGCGAGCGCTTTGCCCGCCTGCTCAGATTTGGCCTTCAAATCTTGCTCTTCCTTCTCCTTGGCAATCTTCTGGCGGTCCTTCTTCTGCTGACTTTTCGTCTTGTCCCTCACAGGCGCAGATCCGACTCTGCTAACGCCGGGTGGCGGTGAATTGGCCCTTGACAAAGAGGTCGAAGCGATCGAAAGATTGTCTGACATAGGATTTTGCTCGCTGGATGGCGTCCCTGGAAGGTGCATGGAGGACACGCTCGGCTGCCGTGACGGCAACCGATGAGCGGCGACATTCGGCAGGGTCGGTGTAAAACTGGGCTGCGCCGGCGGCACATCAGCTTTAGGGACGGTTTGTGTGGACGTCAATCGCAGAGTTCTTGGCGCCGGTCTTGCGGCGGGTGACGCGACTGCACTCGCTGGGCTCTCGGGTAGCTTCGCTGGCGATGATGCGAGCGATGCAGTGCGCTGTGGCTTTGCGTATGACCCTGCCTCGCTGGGAGTGGCCGTTGTCGGCGTGGCGATCTTCTCCTTCTTGTCTGCAGCAGCATTGATGTCAAGCTTGATAAGGGAATGCTTCTTTGTAGGCTCAGGTTTGCTTGTGTCGATCTTGCTCGCGTTGACCGCTTCAGCTTTGGTTCCGCTTGCAGGAGCGTGGTTCTGACCTTTGGCTGGGCTCGCATCACCTACTCGCTGTAGACCCGCGCCCTTCGTTGGCGAGGCAGAGACTGTTTTTACATCAGCCACGACGGGCGCCGCCGGCTTCACAGCCAGTTCGTCTGACTGGTCTGGGCGGTCTGCGACAACCTTCTCTTCCTCATGAGCAGAGGTGGCAATTTTGAGGTCGGACGAAGTCGTCGATCGGGACGGCTTGCTAGGTGTTTCTGCAGATATCATCTTGTCGAAGTCATCTCTCGAGCCTTGCCGTGAAGGTGTGCCTTTGGTGGGCGTCAATGGTACCGCAGGCGCAATCTGCGAAAGATTGCGCTGGACGCTTGCTCTGCTAGAGGGACGAGAGCCAGGCCGTGATGCGCTACCTTCCAGGACTGGCAGTGCGGTAAGCTTGGGCACAGCTGACAGTCCCGGAGGTACAGTCGGCGTTGATCGTCTGCTGGTTTCCAGGCCCGGAGGTATAGAAGGCGTCGATCGCCGTGACCCTTCCAGAGAGATGCCGGATACTGAGGCGTGCTGTCGGGAAGAAGAAGCCAACGGCGGGAAGTCGGTATCATCTGTAGCTAGTCAGCATTGTGAACCAACAGTGAGTGGCAATCAGTGCAGGTGCAGAGTCAGTGCAGTCCTCCTCTTTCCGTGCATGCATGGCGGCGGTGACTACAGCTACAACAGCAGATCAAACTAACTACATCGCCTGCAGTCTAATGTACAGTTGAGATCTCTCGTCATGGCACGTTTGTGGGTGAATAGTAGTGTAGGAAGCTATCCTGGTAACTATCTTCCGGTCAATCTATCAGCCACGGAGAAGGTCTGCGAGATACGTACAAACGTGACATGACGAGAGAACGGCGAGCGTGCAAGGACGTCGCTCGTCTCAACCCAAGTGACCCCCTCCCATATCAAAACCAGCCGACTATGGTCATGATGGTTGCTGCGCTTCAAACTGCGATTTTTCGACTCACTGACCAGCGTCCAACACTTGGCGCCGGTCGAGTTCGTCTTTCTGAGCCCCGTGAACGCCTTGCAGGAAAAACCGCCAATGTTCATCGCTGGTGCGAATGACAAACTGAGAGGTACCGCTTCCAAAAACAGAACGCCGAAAAAGACCGCCACCATCTACCATGGTCTGAAGTTGCCGCCATGCATGCCGTTGTTGTACACGCCTGCAGCACCCTGGCCAACGAAAGGAGCACCGCCGATGCCACTCGAGCCTTGGTGCAGACGATGTTGAAGCAGATGACCGCTGGGATCGACAGAGACATCCACTATACCTCCTCCCGAGGAGGAGGAAGCATTAGCGTGTCTCTTCTTGCCCTTTTTCTTCCTCTGCTTCTCGCCATCACCATAGCCGAGCGGCGTGTACGAAGGGGCGGGAAAGGTACTGCTTTGGCTGGCCTGGTATGCTGCGTTCGGATGGGTAGTGTTATAAGGGAAGGAATGTAACTCACGCTTGGCGTCGCTCCCATTGGATGCATCGCGACCGTTTGCACGCATCATATCTCTCATATAAGTGTCCTGCACATTGCGCGTTCCACCCGCGCCGTATTGGAGACCGCCCGTAGCGAACCCGTGGCCTTGTCCGAATGTAAGGTTGCCACTAACTGGAGGAGTACCAGTCGTCTTCAGACCAGGCGGTGGACCTTGCACATTGCTGGTGTAGAATTGTCCGTGTGCTTGCTGATGTTGCGCTCCGAAGTGACCGCCAGCTTGTGGCATCATCGCAGATTGTTGATTCATCAACTTCGGGTTCGCAACGGGCTTGACGGATGCTGAAGCACTTGCGGTATCGTTGGCAAAGGAGTATCGAGACGTATTGCGTTGATGCCCAGGTGGAGCATTCGTCTGCTGTGGGAAGGACGACTGGAACGCGGAGGATTGATTCCCGCCATTGACGTATGTTCCCTGGACAGTCGGCTTGAGCGTCTGCAGCAGCATCTGTTGGTGTTGCTGGGGTGTCAGTCCTCGCTCACTAGCACTTGGGCTGGATGCTGCGCCTCCAAACTGGAAACGTTGATCAAGTCCACCGTCTTGTCCCGGAGGGTGTATGGCCCCCTGCTGACTTCCCGTCGCTCGCTCTTCCGGTTCTCCACCAAGTTGTAGGCTTCCGCGCATTTCAGGATTGTCTTCCGGCTCGATTGCGGGAGGCTGCTGAAAGGCTTGCGCTTCTTGTTCCATGCGCCGCTGTTCCTCTTCTCGTTGCCTCCTGACACGGCGTCGAGCGCCGCCACTGGGATCGAATAAGGGGGGATAATTTTCGATGATATCCCGATCGGTCTGCGATAAGCTTACAGGGGACCAAACGAAAGTGAAGTCCTCAATTTTGAAGCCTCTTATCAGCGCGGTCAAAGGCGAAACCAGCAGTCTCTTCGGAGGCGGAGGTGTGGTAGCGGCAGTTTCCGCCGACTTGGTCTCCGCCGACTTGGTCTCCGCCGACTTGGTCTCCGCCGACTTGGTCTCCGGCGGCGCTGTCGATGGTGCCTCGAACTCCTGCGCCGGTTCGACCTGAGCCAAAGCAGGTGTTGATCTGGCCGGCGCCGGACTTCCGTGTGGGGTGCTCATTAGTCGATTCTCGTCGCGGCCCAATGTCGATGGCCTCGTGGCCCAGCTGGCGGTCGAAGGTAACGCGGGCCGCTCGAGCGCCGGGCTTTGCGGAGTGTCCTCGCTCAATTGTCGCATCATGGGCGGCGCGGCAGAAGCAACAGGCTGCTGTGATTGGGGTGGTGGTGGTCGTCCAGAGCCTTGTTGCGAAGAACCAGCATTGAGTGCGGACAGGTCGGCGCGAGAGTAGCTCTCATTGGCCTCGCCCGGCTCATGGAGAAACATGCAATTTCGATTCGTGCATGTCTCACCACGGAGATACGCTGAACAGTACTTCGTTGTCCCAAATTGAGCCCGCAATGTCCTGTCGCCGTTCTTGGAACCATCCACTGCGGCTATGCAAGACGCCGCATCCTCCTTGCGTTCGTAGGTCACGTACACGCCGACTGAATGGGGATGTGATGGGTCCTTGGCCTTGCTGACAACGATCTTGATGATCTTGCCATACTGTCCGAAATACTGGTCTCCGCGCAGGGTCTGCAACAACTGGTCCTCCTGCGAGTTCGGGCTCAAACCTGTCACATAAACAAGGTTCTTTTGCACGACACGCATCCCGGCCAGATGCTTGCGACTGAGATTATCAGCTTCGGCTTTCTGCTTTTCTTTTTGTAACGCCGCTTGGGTCTTCTTCTGTTTCTGCGCTTGACGGGCCTTATGCGCCGCTGTTTCCTCCGGCGTGATTAGTTTGTAATGTATGTCCTCGTCTCGGTAGGGTCGCCGGCACGCAGGACACAGGCCGTTCATGTTGGTCTTGACATTGTGGTAGCAAAACTGGCATATCTAGGGCGTGTCAGTAAAGCGCCTGAAGGCTTCGCTCAGAGTGCAAAAACGCACCTGGTATCCGCATGGGCACGGCCGGAAGCCTTGATCTGCAAGGTCGAATTCTTCCACGCATAGCGGACATGTTTCCTCCTCGTCGTCGTCAATGAATTGATCCTGCTGTGTTCTCGACATCGCGCGTCACGGTTTCGGGTGTGGCGTCGCAGGAATGAAGCTGGGGAGCGAGGTCTCGCTGAGGGCGCCAGAGTGACAACGGCGCGGCGGTAGGGGAGAGGCGAGGGCGAATTAATCGGATGGAGGGTCGAAGTTGGAGGATAGGTGAGGTTGATGGGAGAAGGAGAAACAGTCGGAGGTGTCTAGATGAAGGAGTTAACGTCGACGGGATGCCAAGCCGCCGCGGGAAGGAACGTCAATGACCGAAGCAGCTCTGGGGTTCTAACATTGAAAGTGACAGTAACGACCTCGACCTCATTCACGACAGCGACACACCCATCGCCGACGGGCACCATTTGACCACCTGCCTTTCCGCCCATTGAATTAGCATGGCCTCGCGAACCTCGCTCGTCCACCCGTTGCGAGCAGCGGTCAATGCCGCCCGTGGAAGTGGACAGGCCAGCAGCGCCGTTCGTGCATTCAGCGCGACGGCAGGACGATCGAAAGAGCTTGCAGGAGATCTTGGAGCGCTTCCCAACATGCGACACGCACCTCGCGCCTCAGTCGGGCCATTACAAGCACCCATCGTGAATCCCGCAGGTACTTGCAACCCGCCACCGGCTTGCGCGCAGTGCGGCACATGTTGACACGGCCTATGCAGACAAATACCAGGACAAGGCCCAGAGCTTGCACGCATACGGACAGTATCTCATCTCTTGTCTGCCCAAGTACATTCAGCAGTAGGTGGACCGATCTCGACGAAAGTGAAAGACTGAAGCACGGACATTGATACTCGTATAGATTCTCTGTCTGGAAGGACGAGCTCACCATCTACATCCCGCCATCTGGCGTCGTACCGACCTTTTCTTTCCTGAAGTACCACACCGCTGCCGAATTCACTTGCGTAGCCGACATTACCGCCGTCGATTATCCCACCCGAGACCAGCGATTCGAGGTCGTCTACAATCTCCTCTCCGTGCGCCACAATGCCCGCATTCGGGTCAAGACATACGCTGATGAGGCGACACCGGTACCCTCGATCTGCGACCTATACGATGGTGCCAACTGGTACGAGCGGGAGGTCTACGATTTGTTCGGAGTATTCTTTGTCAACCACCCAGATTTGCGACGAATCATGACCGATTACGGATTCGATGGCCATCCACTGCGAAAGGACTTCCCTCTCACGGGCTACACTGAGATCAGATATGACGAGGAGAAGAAGCGAATAGTGGTGGAGCCCCTGGAGTTGACACAGGCATTCAGGAACTTTGAGGGAGGCACCGCCGCGTGGGAACAGGTCGGACCAGGACACGACCGGAAGCCTGAGACTGTGAGTGTTACAAAGGAAAGCCATACATGGCGCTATCGGATAGACGCTGACCGCATGCTCACAGTTCAAACTTCCGACGCCCAAGCCAGAACCTCCAAAGGAAGAGGAGAAGAAGAAGTAGAAAGGCTGGCAACTCTGCCGAGTGTAGAATGTGTACATACCCTTTTTGCCAATCATCGGCACGTCAATCATGCCACAACACTAAGGTTCTTCAACGTGGAACATTCATTTCTGCCCGCTGCATACTTCCATCTTCAGCTCAGCAGCTCGGCCCACCTTCTTTCAGCTTGCCCGAAGAACGCCCACATCCGTCAAACCTTCTCTTCGGTTGAACTTCACGCTTCGCTGATTCTATCCTCCTAAATAGTGCCCGACACACCGCACACAAGCGTGCGCATTAGAAGACCCATTATTCATCAACCTTCTCTACCTTTCTGATATTCGTTCAATTTCGCACATTCGACGACCACACAGTCAAGACAACTCAGCTCCTGCTTCTCAACCAAACACAGCAGATATGGCTGATCGAAACTCCCTCACCTCCCGAACTCTACCTTTCATAACACTCTCCGATGGCTCGTTGGCTTCCAAGACCGGACCGCCTCCACCGCTCCCTCACTATCTCAACGCCGAAGGTCGAGCACTGGCACGGTTTGCAGTGGAGGGCAATGTCGTGAGTGAGTACACCCTCTTCATAGTCTCGGTGATATCCAGACGTTGATCGTTGAGTAGTCACTGGTGGTGCTGGCACTCTCGGACTTTCTGCCGCTCGAGCACTACTCGAACACGGTGCATCTGGTATAGCGCTGTGGGATCTCGAAAGCACGCTACGAACCTCACAGACGTCCATTCTCGCTCTAGCAAAGGACTTTCCCAAGACACGAGTCTTCAGCATCGGTGTCGACGTCACAGACGTAGAGGGCATTGCTGAAGCCGTCACGACTGTCGTCAAGACACTGGGATCCTTGGACCATCTCTTCTGTTTCGCCGGAATCGTCGGCTGTGTACACTCCATGGAAATGACAGAAGCACAATGGCGTAAGACCTTGGACGTGAACACCACGGGCTCGTTTCTCTGCGCTCAAGCTACGGCGAAGCAGATCGCCTCCCAGGACAACGGCGGCTCGATCACCTTCATTGCATCGATTAGCGGACACCGCGTGAACTTTCCTCAAGCTCAGGTTGCGTACAATGTGTCGAAAGCAGCCATCATATCGCTCAAGTCCAGCCTGGCCGCAGAGTGGGCTGTATATGGTATTCGTGTCAACTCGATCTCGCCTGGATACATGGATACTATTCTAAACGCCGGAGATGGAAGCATTGCTGAAGCGCGCGATGTCTGGGCTGCAAGAAATCCCATGGGAAGAATGGGTGCAGTCGGCGAGCTCGATGGCATGTGCGTGCTGCTGGCGAGCCGCGCAGGTAGCTACATCAATGGCTCGGATCTTGTCATTGATGGTGGCCAGATAGCTTTCTAGGCTCATATTCAGCGCAGACTGGAGAAGACATAGATTATCCTCTCCTTGCGCTCATGCAGAATTACATCGCTGCATACAACCAAGATTTCCTGATCAGTCACCTCTCAAGCTATACTGGCCAGTTTACCGTTCACTGAGTACATGGTTGAGTCCCACTTCACTTCATTGGCATACTCGATTGTCTGTTCTCACCACTTGCCAACCCTCTTAGGTTGTCCTGCCTCATCAGACAATCGACTGAAGAGTCACGCTCCACATTTTCGTCATGTGCATAGCTTTCATTCAACTGGTATGAACGACAGGAGTGATGATTAGCGTGTGATGCACACTCTTGAACAAAGTACAGCGGCCACTAGTGCGGTTCGAAACTTCACCCATTTCCGAATCCAACCGCACCATACTCAACAGCCTTGCTCAATTTCTCCTTCAAGGTCTCCACACTTGCATACTTCGGCAAAATGAGTGTTCCAAAGCAAGTCGAGCTTGTGGGCAGATTATTCAGACTCTCCGGATGGCCCCTCTTAATCACAAACGTCAACTGCGAAGCACCAGTGATTGGAATTCGCTCAGCAGCAGTGACGAATTTGAGTAGCTGCTTCTGCTTCTCCTGCGACCAAGAAGTGACGACACCCCAGAAAGAGGTGATGTATCTCGACTTTGCGTCGTAGCCATCGTAGCGTGTGGCGGCGCGGAGTTCGTTGATGTCCAGAGTATCGGAGCCTTCCACGTATGCTTTGAGCGCTTCTATGCCGAAAAGTTGCAGGGTGAGAGGCTCGAACAGACCGGCTGAATGGAAGCCTTTAAGTAAAGCTGTCAGCTGCGGAAGTACCGAGTAGCACGTCAACCATTTGATATGGTCTTGGACGTAGTTGTCTTTATTGGCCGATGTCACAGTTTTCGGGGTTCTCTTGGTCGATTTGAGATGCCAACCAGGCCATTCGTTCAGGAGGGCCCGATAGTCGAGGCTGGGAGCTTCGGGGGTCTCTCGGTAGTCCACAGCAAAAGCGGACTCCTCGTGGTGCGACAGAGGAGCGGCATTCATGATCGACATTGTGAATTTGCCACCTATCGAATGTGATGATGGCAGATGTGCCGCCAGTCGCAGGCCGTTCGCTTCGAGTGGAAATGAGTATTCGAGTTCTAAGTCGTTCACGTCGTTGTCTAGAATGCTTTGCAGTGATCTCGAAGTGGTCGGCCAGCAGTCAACAATTTTCTCCAGCGTAATTTGATCGCGAGGAGGTCCAGGTCCTTCTCCGTTGTGGGCTAGAAAGTAGTAGAAGACCCAAGGCAAGTTCACTGGCAGCGTGATACCATTGTAAATCGCCAGGGCCATGAGCAGCCCGACCAATTCGAACATGTAGAGAGGCTGAAGACTACCGGGACGGAAGTAGCTGAAGCCTGTCGTTGAGTCGGTAGTGAACAATTCTGTACCAATGTCAGTCACACCATCGAGTACACGGGCATCGCTCCACTCACGCGCTTGCTCAGAGAAGACTTCTCTGCACACGAGGTTGAAGAATTCGATTTGGACGCCCCCAAGATCATGTCCAACCTCAAGCTCGTCAACTTCGCCAAGCCGAACTCGGAGCGGACGTCGGAGCTCTGACTTTCTGCGTTGCCAGAGCTGATCGAAGGCGTCCTGTAGGATATTGTTGCGACTGACGCTCACCAGTAAGTAATACTGCCGTTCGTGATGACTCTGTTCGCTGTGTTCAGGATCGAACCAGAGCGGAGCCACTTTGTCATGCAGCTGGCGTGCTTGAGAGACCTCGCTGTGTGCTCGCCTGTGTGCATGAATCAGTCTCCACGGCATCGTTAGAAATGTGCGGCATGGCTTCCGGCTGGATAGGGGCGTCGACTTTGTGCAGGAGAAAGGAGAGAATGGAAGCACATACCTCATCAAAAGATGGTTCAATGTTCGAAAGAATAGGCAAAAGTCGTGTACAGACAGCATGAAGTTCCATAGGAGGAGATGCTCCTCATCGGTTGCAATGGGTCTCAACCAGGACTGTGCGAGCTCCACTGCAGAGACGTAGGATGAGATCATGGGCATATAGAAGTCCTCACCCTGCAGAAGCCTGTGCGAGCCAGCATAGGCGTAGAGCGCATCGATCATGGCCAGTATTCCATGACAGGTGCTGCCACTCCTGACAACAGCTTGAGCATTCCAGTGCTTGGCGAAGGCCCTCTTGAGCCAGATGAGTAGGGCGAGAGCTCTCAACGGAGCGATCTCCACGGCAAACAGGCGCGATATGAGCACAGACCGGATACAATGGGCCTGATCGGAACCCTGTTGCGTGGAATCTGCCACCACTTTCTCCAATAAAGTCCTCTTGGCAACAACGCGGCAGATCCGCTCCAACAGTCGTATGTGTGGCTCGTGGTTGATGCTGTCTAGTATGACCGGGTCGCAATTGTCGGGTTCTACTGGCAGGGTATGACCGCTTATCTGAGCGTACGCCTTTCCTTTGCTGATGATGACGCGATCTGCCGCTCGCCAATGTGGCAGGGACTTTGTCAATGGTAATCTCTCGAGGAGCCATTCCAGAGCCGGTACAAGCACTTGTGCCAGTTCGACATTTGGGCGAAACTCTTTGCCGGGCTTGTGAACCGACACGTCCAAGAGAGCTGTCATCTGCTTGTGAAAGCTGTCGAGCGCCTTAAACTCTGGAAATGCTATCACAGCGCCGGGCTCGCGGGTAACGGCTAGACGGGAGACGGCCGCGGTATCGCACAGTCGCTGAATCAGAGAGGACTCATCGCGAAAGCCGTAGGTGCCTGGTTTGGCATCCGATATGGGATTGGCAAAGCGGTTCAGGTCGTAGAACGGACAAAGATGTCGACGTGGATTGGGGCCGGCGCATACTGTTAGGGCAATAGCTGTCGCCGATCTATGCGTGTACACCCGAACGGGGGCTTTCGCAGTATTGAACCGCCCAGTGCGACACATGGGTTCTCGACAGTCTTCGACATGGCAGCCGTCAGTCAGCTGGCCAGTATAACTGCGATCATATCAGTGAATCAATTCTCTCGTACATGTCGGAAGTGGTCTTACAGCGATAGTAATTCCTGTACGTCGCGGACGTCGACGCTTGGATTTTGATCGGATTGGTCGCCGTCGGGAGACACAATGGAAGTTACGACGATTTCTTGCTTCTCGGACATCGATTCTCGTGGTACGTATGACATGATGAAGAATGGCTTGGTAGCCGCGGTCTGGAGGTATGATGATGCTCAACGGTAAGTGGCCGTTCAGAAATCCATGTTGTTTTCATCATAACCAGTCCTTCTCCAGACATCTCGTGACATACCATGCATCTATCGATACTTCCGTGGTCATTTGATGGATAGACGTGCTCGAGAAGTCACGAAAGGACTCAAGTGGCTGTGCTGTGGCGCATGATCAACCCCGTGACGAGGCATCTACACTTCTCGGAAAAAAGTTCCTGGACTCTACCTTTGCGACCACGATCTCACAATCACCATTTCGCCACTATGGCTACAGAGGCAAAGAATGCGCTGCCTACAAAGGTCGCAGCGATGAAGGCACGGAAGCGTCAGAAAGTGGAGACAAATTCAAATGCAGCACAGAGCGAAACCGATGGCCAGCGGACGAGCAAAAAGCGCGCTTCACCATCTGGCAGTGCAGCAAAGCCAAAGCGACGAAAGCTCGCAACGAGTGCTCTTTCACGGACGGTGGATCCTAATAGTCTGCAATGGCGGAAAGTCGATCTGCCGGACCGCATGGAGGACGCAGAGGGACTTTTGATGTTCGACGAGATTGAAGATGTCGATGTTGTGAGGGAAGGGGAGAAGATAACTTTCTGTACGACCAAGGCGGCTCCTAGCCAGGCGACCCACGACGATGGCAAAGACAACGAAAACGACAACGACGATACGGAGTCTTGGAATGGCTTTGGAGACGAGCCAACGGAAGCGCTTTCTAGCGTACCGCCTGCAAAGGAATTTGGAAATGATGAAGAGACTTCAACAACAGTCAAAAAGAATGCTAAGTTGAAGGCGAAGGAGAAAGCGAAAGCCAAAGAAAAGGCGAAAGCGAAAAAATCGAAAGGAACTACTGCAGACGAGGTCGACTCAAATTCAATGCCCTCAGCCAATGGCGTATTCGAATCACTAGCAGAGGATGCAAACGACTCCGCTGCTGATGTCTCTGCTTGGATGTCTCTCAAGCTCTGTCCTGATACAATGGCAGCTTTGGCCGCATTGAAGTTCTCCAAGCCTACCACGATCCAGAAGTTTGTCATTCCGGAGGTCCTCGCAGGCCACGATGTGATCGGCAAGGCTTCTACAGGTTCGGGCAAAACACTAGCATTTGGCATCCCAATCCTTGAACGGTTCCTGGAATCCGCAGTGGGCACTGACGGGAAGCGTGCAAAACGCGCGCCTCTTGCGCTGATCTTGTCGCCGACCAGAGAATTGGCGGTCCAACTTGACCAACATCTTACTTCACTCTGCTCGTCAGGTCTGTCCAGGCGACCATGGATCGCGACCTTGACAGGAGGAATGTCGATACAGAAGCAACAACGACAGTTGAAGGATGCAGATATCGTGGTGGCCACTCCTGGACGTCTGTGGGAGATCATCGAATCTGGAAGAGGAATTGCGGCAATGCTGAAGCAGATTGAGTTTCTTGTCATCGATGAAGCAGATCGACTACTCAGTGAAGGCCAGTTCAAGGAAGTTGAGGAGATTCTGAACTCGCTCGATCGTGTGGACGATGCCGAAGGGGCGGAGGAGGGTGATGAAACCGTGGCAGATGCACCTGAGGGCGACAAGACGGAGCGCCAGACACTGGTCTTCTCCGCAACCTTTGACCGGGCTCTCCAAAAGAAGCTGGTGGGCAAGGTGAACCGCCAGAGCGCTCTGATGGGCAGCAAAGAATCGATGGAGTACCTGCTTGGGAAGCTCAACTTTCGCGAAGAGGAGCCCAAGTTCATCGACGCGAATCCCGTGAACCAGCTCGCATCAGGTCTTCGCGAAGGTTTGATCGAATGCACTGGAACTGAGAAAGACCTCTACCTCTACGCTCTGCTGCTGCACGAAACACCCACAAGAGCGATGGTGTTCACCAACTCCATCAGTGCGGTTCGGCGCATCACGCCTTTACTGCAGTACCTTAACATTAACGCCATGGCGTTGCATTCTGGCATGCCTCAAAAGGCTCGCTTGAGGTCTATTGAGCGTTTCAGTCAGAAGCACGGAAGCGGGAAGGGTCAGCGCAGTGTATTGATAGCTACCGACGTGGCTGCGCGCGGTCTGGACATCAAAGGTGTGGATCTCGTGGTGCACTACCACCTTCCCAGAGCTGCCGATACATACGTGCATCGCTCGGGTCGCACAGCTCGTGCAGGACAGAAGGGCGCCTCGATTTTGATCTGTGGCCCAGAAGAAGTTGCAGGTGTCCGCAGGCTGGTGGCCAAAGTGCACGCTCATTCCGCTGCAACCAAGGAAAATGGGACTGCGGCCAAGCAGGGACACTATATCCAAACCATCGACATTGATCGACGCTTGGTATCCCGCGTCCGGCCGCGGGCGGCACTTGCGAAGAAACTTGCCGACGCCACCATCGCCAAGGAGAAACAGCACAAAGAGGACGACTTCATGCGTAGTGCGGCGGAAGAGCTTGGTGTCGACTATGACAGTGAGGAGTTTGAGAAGGAAGCTACCGGCAAGCGTGGCCGCGGTAATGGGAGGAAGAAGAAGGAACGCGAATCGCGGGATCTCACCAAAGGCGAGCTAGGAGCCATGAAGGCAGAGCTGAAAGCCCTCCTGAAAGAGCGCATCAATACTGGCGTGAGCGAGAAATATTTGACGTCCGGGCGTGTCGACATTGACGAGCTGCTGCGGCAGCAGGATGAAGGCACGGCAAACACTGGCGGCTTCTTGGGCAATGTTGAATCTCTGCTAGTGGCGGAGGAGCAGAAGAAGGATTAGAGACTATCTTTTATCCAATGTCAAGCCGTCTATTCCACCCTCATATTCTGACACATCGTACTCGTTTGGGTATTTCTCCATGATCTTCTTCATTGCCGCCATCTGTTCTCTCTGCTCGGCAGTTGGCTCAGCGTAGACGTCACTCATCATGTTCCCTAGCCGTGGCTTCTTCTCCTTTTCAGCTTTTCGATACGCCGTCAAAACATTCTTACGGGTCTCCGCCCGCAGGTCCTTCTCTTTCTCCTCGTTCCAGATCCCCTTTCCCTCCATCCATTTGCGGAGACGAGTGATGGGATTATCTCTACGCTTCCAGTCTTCGACTTCCACTTTCGCCCGGTATGCGAACGAGTCGTCGGATGTGCTGTGATGCGACACGCGGTAGCTCATAGCCTCGATGAGTACGGGCCTGCCTCCATCCTGCAATGCTAGCTCTCTTGCTCGCTTTGTCACCTCACGGACCGCCAAGATATCGTTGCCATCAACACGGATGGTGTCAATGCCGTAGCCTACGCCACGAGAAGCGATACCGTCTCCACGGTACTGCTCCAACGTCGGTGTGCTGATGGCATATCCATTATTTCGGCAAATAAACAGAACCGGACATGCTCGCGTCGCAGCGATATTCAACGCAGCGTGAAAGTCTCCTTCCGAAGCTGCTCCTTCGCCAAAATAGCAAGCAACGACTCGAGGATCGTCCGTAGGATTCTGCTGGTTCTGTATCTTTACCGCATACGCAGCACCAGAGGCATGAGGGATCTGAGTCGCCAAGGGACTGCTGATTGTGTGAATGTGATACTTCTCGGAACCGTAGTGCACGGGCATATTCCTGGCCAAACCTGGATCGTCCTTGGTCGCGAACAGTTGTGCCATGTAGTCGTCGAATGTGAAGCCTCGATATTGGAAGATGCCAGTCTCTCGATATTGAGCGAAGATGGGATCCCGAGTGTCTAGAGAGCTTGCACTGCCCACTGCTATGCCTTCCTCGCCAGCTGACACCATGTAGAAGCTGACCTTGCCCTGTCTTTGCGCGTCGAACATGATCACATCCATAATGGACACGCTGACCATGTCCTTGTATAGCCTCAAGACCTCCTCATCACTGATATCCGGCTGCTCTTTCTCAATCACTGCTCCGTCCTGGTCCAGAACTCGAAACGTGGGCATTGCATCGTCCTCGCCTGCTCGCGCGAACTTTAGGGAGGTGGTAAATCTCGAATTGACGGCTCCTGGAAAGTGTACACTAGAAGCAGAGTCAGAACAGTACCAGCAGCATATCAGTCTTGACCTTCTGCTCACCGATCGGATCCAGGCTTCTGTGATACAGAGTTCCATCTTCGTTGACAGCTGAGGCAGACATGAGCTTTGGGTTGTCTACGAAGCGCTGGCTTCGCCAGTAGCGTTCGCTCAAGGGACATGAAAGATCGTTTCATGGCTGTTCTGGTCTGTGAAGGACGAATTGTGTACACATCCCATATAGAAACGACGGCAGCCCTCGCATTGATTGAAGAAGCAAATGGATCGGTTAATCACGGCCTTACTCCCACGTGGAGGAGCTTCAAACGCCTGCTCTCGGCCTACCGTACCTACCTACCTGGTACCTTAAGGTACCTGCCCTGCGACTTATCACGTGACTCGCTTAGAACATCACGTTCCTCCGTCTTGCCTACCTTACCTTGACTTTTTCTCCTCCCCTACGCTCTTATTTCGCAGAGATGCACAGCCCACGCGAAGAGACTGCCGTCTCACTAAACATCATGTCGGCAAGACGAATGAAGACTGCTGGGACGAGCAGGAACAGAGAGTGGTGACAAGCAGACGCCAGACGCCAAACACGACGAGCAATTGATTCCAACGTCAAGCATTCGTGACCCCGTAAAGGCTGACCTTCTGAACTACGTTCAACGTTCTTCAACTTCATCCCACCCAACACGACACTCTGCAAGAGACCCGGGCCGATGCCCATCCCATGACAAGGCATTCGCTCACAGTGCGGGGCTGGAAGCAAGCTAGGTTTCTGTGGCCTCATAGAGCGTGCAAACAGCGCTATTGCACTTGCACCCATATATCTGGCAGACGCCTGACCCGTAGACGCAGTACATTGGCGGGCAGTTGACTTGCCGCTTGGCCACCTGGAGCGGGTCAGGGTTCGGGCTTATAACGAACTCGGCCATAGATTGAATTTGTGCATGTGGTTTGATCTCATCCGGAGGATGGAGAAGCTGTTCTTCGGGCACATCTTGCGGATTGGCAGTAGCGTAAGTCGTCCGTTCGTTTTCGGCGTCAATGGCTGACAGAAGAGGAGCTCGAACGTCGAGCCAATACTGAAGTTGCTCAGGAGTGAGGCGAGCAGCATCCACGACGCTGCCATCAGCGAGGTAGGCCCGATAGATCCCGTCCGGGTCCACGAAAGCGAAACCTGGACGAGAGTGTAGTCCCTTCAAGGCAGGAAAACCTTCCAATGGATTGGAGGTCGCCAGTCTCAGGCCATGGTCGCTGTTCTGCGAGCCGCCAGTCAGCTTCTGAGCATACCAAGGACCAAGAACGTGAGGAATGTTACCTGAGGTGCTGCAAGCGCATAGACGAACCAAGAGGCTCCAAGAAGTGTCTGGATCATGAGCTTCATGGCAGTGATTGCAGTATGAGAACAGGAGTGCTTGACTTGGCAATGAGCTCGGAGTCCGAAGATGTTCGTTTCGCGTGGTTCGAGGCTCAACACATATGCTCCAGGCCACTCATTCTTTCCTTCGAGGAGTGTACACGCACGAGCTCGACCTGCCATGCATGTCGTGATCTAGGCATCGGCAATTACGTTTATCTTTCCTCCGGTTCTGCACGCCCACAAATTCGGCTCGCCGTGCATGTGTCCTAGAGGTCTGGCCACGGACAAGTTACTTTTCATTTCCTTCGAGTTTGCACCTACACGAGCTCGTGTATGTCGGTCCGAGGTCTAGCCATCGACATGTTACGTTATTCTTTTCTCTGATCGTGCACATGCAGGAGCTCTGCTTGCTGCGCGTGTCGTTTCGAGGTTTAGCCGTGGGCAAGTCCTTAGTCCCTTGCCCTTTGGGGAAGCGGTTACGCACAGTCGGCCTGCTGAGCACGTCGATTTAGGTCTAGCCACGGGCAAGCCACGTTGACCTTTCCTCTGGGCACAACAAGCTCGGAGCCTCGGACCGTTGTGCATAGCGTCTCGAAGATCAGCCGTAGGTACCTCACACTCTCTTCTCCCCTGAACATGCATCTACATGCGCTCGGAGTGCTGTTTCGCGATGGTTAGCGGCTTCTTTTACGCGCAAGATGCACCTTCCATCACGGTCCCGTCCAAGCCGAAGCAGTGTCAAGCAAGGCAGGGTGAAGCTTACTTGCACTAGAGCTAGGACTAACGCATATTCCACCTGAACAAGATATGCCATGCAGCCTTGTTAGCTCTCCAGCACCTCCTCCCACTGAGAGCGTTGCTCGACGACTGATGGTAATGCTTGCAGTGGTAATGTGCTGTCTTGTACGTCTGCATGTTCCGGAGATGCTCCAGGCGCCGCACAGCAGTAAGTTACCCGGCCCATGAGCATGCGTGATGCTGCAAACCGTGGCTCTAGCAGCGGTTCATACCATGTGGTTTGCATTTGGGATTCATGCAAGCGGTGATGGATTCCGAGTGTAGCAGTTTTGTGCTCAACAGCTCATATGTCGTCAGTTCGGTCGATGAATGTCCTCCTGTCCGCGGAGCTGTGAGAAAACTGTACCACTTTGAAAATCAATACTACGCCATCGGAACCAGCCAAACGCTTCGCGCTGTGCTTGGTTCGGAGTTCGCATCGCCTTTGCAGCAATGTTTTCCGTAGGTAGAATCACAGAAGGTCATAAGACACAGCTAAGTTAAGCCTAGCAAGACGAGGAAGCCGTCGGCCTTATCCAATGTCACAAGCAATACATGAGCCAAGAAGACGCCCAAGTGGAGACCAAAGCCAGCCAACGACGATGGCGATTCTCCGACTCTTTCCTCGCCGGACGAAACCCCGATAAGAGCCTTGGTCGACTTGTCATACGGATCTCGATCATTTGCTTTGCAATTTGGGGATTGATCGATGTCTTTGTTCACCGACTGCCGCCAGCGTTGACCAAGATCTTCGATAGTAAACCAGCAGATGACTGCTGGTGTGGTGAAACAGATCAGCAGGCAGTGGCCATGCGTTGCCAGTATGATCATCTCGCCGTGGACTGGCTGCCGCCGTCTTGCATAGACCAAGCCCTTGTAGATGAATTCGATCTTTCAGGCCCAGGAGTCGATGGAGCTTGGACATACTACGATCCAAGGGTATCAGAAGATGGGACGAGCACTCTATTCGTTCCCATCAGCACCAACGAGACAGATGGGTTCGCATTGAGAGGGAAGCAGTACTTTGCTACGAGAGGATGGCATATCTTGCACTGCATGTTCACATGGAGGAAACAGTTCCGAGCCTGGCATTCCTACAAGCCCATCGAGCCTTGGAATGACGACGAAGAGCACATCAAGCATTGCAGCGAGTACATCATGAGAACGTTGGATTGGAACCTTAGCTTGGGTGTTATCGACACTCGAATCCTCGGAGGTGACCGTCACCGAGAAGGGATAAGAGAAAGGGATACGCCGTCGAACTGGAACCTGGTGAGCCCATGAATTGAATTCTTCGATGTTTAGATCGTACATGTCTCGTGCACGCTAATCTCAAGGAGCTTTTCGTGTGCTCCATGCTTCTTCTGATCCAGCATCGTGATGCCGCAACTGAGATCCAGAGCGTCGAAGAAGTGCGACACTATGGCGGAGAGGCGAAGAAAGGATGGCCAGAGATCAACGTGCCACCATCCGTCCAGGTCAATCCGCTGCTCCGGACCACAAGATCACGAGCTCAAGCCCTGCTCGGGGACATGAACAGCAGCAGTTATAGCGAGCCTCAGCAGCCGAATGCTTCACAGCCTCCGCAGAATCACTATTGCATGCGATCGCTGCTTGACGATCCAGATTGGTAACGCACTCTGCGTGCGACTGAACGGCGAGCCGTGAACATTGGCGTGGGAAGAGAATAAGCGCGGTTTTTGCAGGCCTTCAGAAGTTCTCCCTGGCAGCCGCTCCAATAGACGAAATCGTGATGGATGCCCATTGAAGATTGGGTGTTGAGGCCACCCGACACAGATCCGGTTTAGGCAAACATCGACATCCTCAGACTCTGGGCCATGAGCAAGCAGTATTGCCCTCTCTATTAGTGTGAAGTGGCAGATGCGACCTGACCGGGGTGTCGCTGATGGTCAGCGCTGATGGTCAGCGCTGATGGTCAGCAGCTCACGACGAGTCGTGCGAATTTCTTTCGCTCATGCCTCTTCGACATTGATGTAGGCTCGTGAGACACCGATGAAAGACGATGCGTCTACAATGAAGCATATCGCCGAGCCTACACTCCGTACTCCGTTCAAACTGCAACCGCCAAGCTTTGCAGTTTTCGCCGGAGCACTACGTTTGCTCAAATAGTTGGCCCGAAGGACCATCTATAATAGTGCGACATAAGTATAGAGGTCTGCTGCTTTTCTTTTCTAGGGGGAGACCCCCTAGGACCCCCCTTTGCCTGCCGGCGGCTCGAGATACAGAGCGGAATCACGTGGGAAAGGTCACATAATGCGGACATTTTCCAACTTTGGCTGTGAGCCAATCAAACCTTATCCGGTTTTTTCAAAAGCAGTCGACTATTATACCTTAGGCCCTTCGGGCCAATAATGGCCAGTTCAAGCTAGCACGACCGGTTCAACTTCGGGTGTCTTGCTTGGCCGGGAGTCCTACTTTTTGATGCGATCACCGTGCTTCCCGGCTTCACTTGCGCCCACCGCATACACACGCCTCCAAGATGTCATTTCAAGTCCCTCGAGCAGCTAAACGCTTACGCCTAGCCGGATCCAAGAGCTGGGTGTGTTCCGAGTGCAGCAGGAAAAGTTTCGCTACATCGCAATGGCGTCTCCAACAGCAGCCCGAGCAGCCTGTCAATAGAACGACGCATTTCGGATTCGAGACTGTGGACGAATCCCAGAAAGCATCGAAGGGTACGCATGCCCGATGGCCAGATCGAAGGTCCTCACTGACAGTGGCATTCAGTCGGAGCCGTGTTCTCCTCCGTCGCCACCACCTATGACCGAATGAACGATTTGATGTCCTTGGGCATCCACCGATTATGGAAGGACCACTTCGTACGATCACTCAATCCGGGCGTACGGACCATGACAGCACCAAATGCTCAGAAAGGTCAAAGAATATTGGACATTGCAGGCGGAAGTGGAGATATTGCGATCCGCATGCTGGACCACGCAACGAACATCAACCGGGACCTCGACACACACGTAACGATATCCGACATCAATCCTGACATGCTAGGCGAAGGCCGAAAGCGATTAGCAGCGACGCCATACCATGCTGCCGGAAGAGTGGACTACTTGGAGGCGAACGCAGAAGAGCTGGGCGCAGTCGATAGCAATAGCATTGATCTATACACCGTGGCATTTGGGATACGGAACTTCACGCACAAGGATCGCGCGTTGAAGGAAGCTTTCCGCGTGCTCAAGCCTGGTGGAGTCTTCGCATGTCTCGAGTTTGCTCCACAGCTGTCGAACCCAGTGATGAATGGGATCTACAAGAGATGGTCATTCAGCGCGATTCCTTTGATCGGACAGATCGTCGCCGCCGACCGAGACAGCTACCAATACTTGGTGGAGAGCATTGAGAAGTTTCCATCGCAGCCGGAGTGGGCGAAGATGATTCAGGACGCTGGGTTCTTGATTCCGGGACACAACAGTGCTGGACCGCTGGAGAGTGGATGGGAGAATCTGAGCATGGGCATCGCAGCGATCCACAAAGGGATCAAGCCGTTGTGATTTCGTCGGACTGGACGATGAATGCCACACGGTCTTACCAGATAACGGCTCCATGTGAAGTATGAATCCTTCACTTCGTACGTCCGGCATTAAACGCAGGGTTGCCCTTGCTCAGGAGGTAGCGGAAGTCCGTCTGTCTCAGTGCAGCGCCATGGTAAGAACCGGTCGCTCGTCACGATCGCGGACGTCCGACATGACAGGATGTCGACCAGCAGTGCATAAACATCCGCGCCTGAGAGACGTCGCAGTACGTGTAGCTATAGCCATCTTGCACATGAAAGCAGGTACCTGCAATTAATCTCCTGTCAAAGGAGGTAGCTGCAGCAGTGCACGCAAATCGTTGATTAACGTCACAGCCACTAGCGCATATGTCCACAAACTCTCCACATCCGAACCAGCCCAGTCCACTCAACGTTCTACAGACACCACGCCTCGACTCTCGATCTTCGCCTAGCTCCGAAAGACGTGCTACCCAGATCCAACCTTTCCCAGTCTAGCTTCGGACTTATAGCAATTCGGTCGATGCCGATTATCAAGCGCGGTGCGTGCGTGTGCGAACGGGCGCCTTGACCTCCGCCAAATCGCATAATCTATGACGGTGCCATGTCTCGCGATGGATCGGGAGGATTGGCATGAATGAATGCGCCATAGATATCAAGATTAGAGTTAGGGTGTGCCTGGCTGGGCCGCTCGTGTTGATTAATCACCCAACGAACTTGGTTGCGTATTGAATTGAAAGAGTTGTCTTTGTCCTCTTTCCTCATTCACCATTGCATTGCTCCGAACCTGAGATTTCAACGCCGTTGCGTCAGCTCGTTCTTTGTCGAAGAAATACCCCTACCGAACAATTCTGCACACCACTTATTTCTGGAGCACATCCGCGCTTGCCTCTCGAAGACGACAATCGTCAGTGGAAATTTCTCGTAGACCCAATGGCTTCACAACGACCATCAAAGCGTCAACGGATCTCGGGCACCATCAGCCCAGTGACACCCTTGTCGCCCGACGACGAAGAAACCCTAGGCAGCGTTTCCGGATCGAAATGTAACGGCAACAGCACACCCAGCAGCAGGCTCCTGGACCGAGCCATCGAAGTGCTCCGCGTGGAAGCCGACGCTCTCGCCAACGTGGCAGCTCTGTACCAAAACGATGCCGCAGCTCGGGCTGGACTCGCCGCGGCTGTGGAAGCCATTGTCGAAGCTCAGCACCAGGACGGCAAACTCGTCGTCTGTGGCGTAGGCAAATCCGGCTACATTGCACAGAAACTCACAGCGACCTGCAAATCTTTGGGCATTCGCGCGGCGTTTCTGCATGCGTGTGAAGCCATGCACGGGGATTTGGGCGACATTCGCCCGAGAGATGTCCTGCTGTTTGTTTCTTATTCCGGGCAGACTCCGGAACTTCTGAATCTACTTGGTCATGTCCCGGAAACTGTCCGCGTCATGGCCATGTCCTCACACAACGATGCTCTCGACTGCAGGCTGTTGATGGATCGAGACGATGGAATTTTGCTGCCAACGCCAATTCCCATCAAGGAAGAGGACTCCTTTGGCGTTCGTGCGCCTACGACATCGACTACTGTCGCACTTGCCGTGGCGGATATGCTGGCCTTGACGGTGGCTGATGAGTTGCATCGAGAAGAGACAAAGTCTGTGTTTCAACGAAACCACCCTGGCGGAGCTATTGGGATGACTGCTCAGGAGGTGGAAAGCATGAAGCGAGCAGATGTTGATGTGACTGTTGTTGCGCTGCCCAGCCCGAGCATTTCTGCCGAAAGCGAGGATTGAAGAAAGATATGACTTGATGCTAAATTAATGACATGTCTCGATATGGCGACGAAGCACAAGAACTGAAACTCCCTTCGAGCGAGAAATGCGATGCAGCGAGACCGTCACAACCCGATGGCGATCCTCTGCCAACAGCTCTCCATATCCTCGCAGAGTGTTGTGAAAGACGGGTTCTGAAGATTGTCCACCATGAACTGCTCCAATGCGGCCAGTCTGGTTTTGCCATCCTGTGCAGCATACTCCTCGAGGGAAGCGGATTCCTGCACACGTTCCTGTACACGGTATGAGGAGGAAAGTGCTTCGAATGCCTCGCCAACGGCATCTCGCTCAGTCATGCCATCTTCATAAAGTGTGGCAGGATTTTTCGATTTTTGCGCTGGAGCTGGCATAGACGTCCAGGCCGTGTCGGCGGGAGACTCGAGCTCGTGCGGCGCATCGATGAGACTGCTGATCCGCGCCCTTTTGGATTCGAACGCAGATGTGGTGTCTACGTCATGCAGAGGGCGTTTTGCGGCGGCGAATGAGATGTTACTCTGTGTGGGCTGGACTTTCTTCTTAACACCTTGGGTGGTACTGTGAGACGTGCTGGGTCGGGCGTCCTTCGTCTTGGGAGCCTGTGAGCCGCTGTGGGATGTGCTCGGTCGGACGTCATTTTTCTGATTATTCGAGCGGTTGTTCGTCTTGTTGGACGGAGTTTGGGGCTTCACAGCAGCAGTAGGACGGACACCAGCAGTTGTGGGACGGTGGTCAGCAGTCGTAGGCCTCCTCAGCGGAGGCAGCGAAAGTGCCGAGCTGCTCGGTCGAGATGCATTGCTTCCACGACTTCCAGGTACCTTGAATGGCAACTCATGTCTCGGAGGAATTTCGTGCTCGAGCGTTTCAAGAGGCGCAGGTGAAGAGGTTGCAACGCCACCGGAACGAGGTGGCTCCCGCAAGCTTGAGTGAAGGGGCGTGTAGTATTGACCATCAATAGTATCTGATGACACATTCTGTTGTGGCGCCACCGTGTCGGAGAGTGGGAATGCATCGACACCGCTATCGAAGGGAGCCCAGCTCCGCTGGACTGCACTCATCGCTGCGACGTTCGACCCCGACGAAGCACGCCCAGAGTCGAGCCTGCCAAGTTTCTGCTGGCTTGCCGCGAGCGGTACATTGCTCTGCTGGGCTGAAGGCGCTTTGGGTGTGCTTGCTCCCCATAGTCCTTCATTCGAGGGCTGCGGTGGTGCGATGGAGCGGGATAAGAGTTCTCCATCGCGTGTAAAAAACCTTCGCTCTGTCGTTATGCCGGAGCCCCCCACCGAGCTGCTGATCTGCTGGGCTTTGCGAGTCTCGACTGAAGGCTGATGAGAGAGGCTGCCTACGTCGAGATTGGGAAGAGAGAATGGGCTCGGCTGATGAGATCGGACTGGCGGCCGGAAATTTGAGGACTTCTGTGTCGTCGACGGCCGATCTGATGGTCCCATGCCGGGTGGGTCGTCCGAATGCGTCGTAACCGGTTTTTTCTTGGTCTTTTGCTGAGGTGGCTGGAATTGCATGCCCATTTGCAAGAAGAGCTGCACGATCTGATCACATGCTTCGATACTTCGCATGGCTAGTTGCAACTGACGGTCCTGCAGAATACTGATGAGCTCGCCACATCGGTTGTCAATGTACACCTTCGCAACGTACCTTGCCGTCGAGATGGTAGCGGACAGCGAAAGACATTCCATTTGTCATGCCGCTGATTGGGAGGTGATAAGTCGCATACTGGAGGCCGTCGTTCTCTTTGCTCGCTTGGAACTGCTTTGAAAGATCAAGATACGCGGCAATGTCGACACGATCCTGATGAGATTTGTCAAATCGTGTAGCTGAAGCCATACGGCACTTCATCTCTCACCAGACAAGTTGTTCCTTGGACGATGGTCATGGCCAGAGGTGCAGTGCCGTGGACCGAGCTGTGCCCCTTGAGTATTACGAACATGTTGTCGGCAATAAGGTGGTTCCATAGACCTTTGGCAGTCGCCTCTGGTCTCGTCACATGAGAGAACTTCGCCAAGGCGAAGCACATGTCGATGGCCATAGTGGCTGATGTCGTGAAGGTCAGCGCTGAAGGATTAGTGATTGTAGCAAATAGACCTTGAAAGGGCCGAGCAAAGAGAGGTGTTGACGATGCGAGGTTTGTGCATTCACTGTAACACTGTCGATCGTGAAAGTGAAAGTGAAGGTCGCAGATGTGATGTTGTAAGGTGGAAGGTAGAAGAGGGAATGTAAGACTTCCATTGAGAGGAAGGCACTGCTAGCGGCGGGATCGTCCGCCTAAGTTGCGCAGACAGCTGGAGATCTCCAGCGCGTCGCTCGTCGACAAGCGCATCCGGGGCGCGAAGATTGCTGTCAAGGAACTCCTCCACCAGGCCCAAGGTTGACGGCGACACCTCGTTCGAATTGTTTGCCTCAAGCACTGTGCGCAGCTTCGGCGCGCTGTACTCACAAAGGCCAGGCTAGGGCAACGGGTGTCTGCACAATCGCAAGATGGCGCCCAAACGTGGATTGAGCATTGAACCGTCCGCAGAACGGGACGAGTTCATCCGCAAGCTCAAAGAATACCACGAGAAGCGCGGGTATGGGAGAATCTCTGCACATGCAATAAGTTCTTGCTGACATGTCCTCCTCTCCTCGCAGGACGAATCTCGACCTGGAACCCAAGATCGGCATCCGACATATCGACATCCACAAACTTTACGAGCGGGTAGTCGAAGAAGGCGGATATGATCTCGTGTCGGACACAAAGGCAAAGCCTCTGATGTGGAGGAAATTGGCCGAGGAATTCATTGGCAAAAATCAGTACACAGCGGCGCAAGCTTTCCAGATCAAGAACGTCTACTACAAGAACCTCTGCGCATACGAGATAAGCACACACTGGAAACAGGAGCCGCCGCCGAAGGAGATCCTGGAGGACGTCACCGCGAAAGGCGCAAACGTAATGACGCGAACCTTGGAGAACTTTGTGAAGCCGCTGGGTCGCGAGCAGGAACCCGTCCAAAATGGCGATGGCAGCGATGCAAGTCCAGAGCAGAAGACACCCAAAGAAGAGAAGATCGAGGTCGGAGACGAGCCTGGCAGTGCGGCTGGACGCTCAACACGTGGCCTTCGACAACAACCACCGCAGCGACAGCTGTTCCAGCCCGAGGCGAATCCCGGCCGAAACATCCGCACGCAAGGTCAAATACCACAGGCCTCTCCTACCCCTCATGCCATGGCGAATGGGACTCCATACGCGCCGCCAGCCACACATGGCGCATCCGCGACATTGGCCTCGTACGAGCCCTCGCAAGCCTATCCGCTATCTCTCAAACCTGTCATCACTCCGGCGAATAATCCCGAGTTCTACCGAAACGAACGAAAGAGGAAGCTCGAGGCCAGTTCTGGGCCGTTAGCAAAGAAGTACAAGAACATTATGCTTCCCGGTACCGGGTTTATTGGACCGAACATCTACGTGCGAGCTCAGTTGGCCCTGCAGAGCGGCATCGCGGATGAAGAACAGTACGCGCTGCACCATCTTGTCAAGATCAGTCATGAACGGGGAGAGAAGTTTCGTTTCGACCAGTTTCCTGGACTTGCCGACGCACTTGTGAAGAAGGTCATATCTGTTACGAGCTTGTTCTACGACATTGACTGGGACGTGATGTACGATGAGGAATTCTTCGCTGGCGATGATGAGACTCTCAATGGCCTGGATGGAACCCCCGATATCGTACAGAGGCTCAATTCTCGCGTTCCGGTAATCTTTGACGATACGATTTTGGACCCCGACTTTCTTTCCAAGGTCAACGTAATGACTGAGGCGGCTCTGATCACCCGGAATATGTGCTTGCAGGAGGAGAATGCTCTGTACATGTCTCGCTTGCCACTCGTTCGAGATCTGATCGCAGCCGTCTTACATATGCCCGATCATGTCAGCATTGTGGAACTGCGGCAGTACGTACTCGACATTGCGGAGCAGGTCCTGAAGTACATCGACGTAGGCACGCAAGATGCCCTATACCAAGGTCTGCTTCGACAAATCACTGGATCAGACCGAGGGGCAATCGTCACATCTCTCAAAACCGTCAGCAGAATTGCCATGACACACCGAGCACCGAAACGACTCGACGATGTTCCCCTTGAAGTGCTCAAACGTGCCCAGGACTTCCTGCTCGTGGAGGACGAGGAACTTCGATCAGCATGCTTGGACTTCTTCATGCAATTCACATCCATCAGTGACAACGTGGAGATCTTGCTACGATCACTAAACCCTGAAGCACTCGGGCGGCAACTCAGTCGATTAGTCTTGTTCAATGCGAAAGAGCACCGGGAGACCCGGCCATCCAAGCCGGTTGAAGTTGAAAACAGCATACCGCCTCCGGCCCCGCGTCTGTCGACGAGTCTTGTCGAGGGTCTGCTAAAGATGGAAGAACCAGAGCGATCCTCCGAATGGCTGAGAATGTGCTTCGTGGCGGATCCCAACGCCGAAATGACTCAGATCTCGCTATGGCAAGCATATCAGAGCACTTTCGGACCATACCAGGTATCTCACCCACATCTGATTGCAGGAGAGTTCATCAAGAATGTCAGCACCACGTTTCAAGGCGCGACTGCACAGGTGGCAGGGTCAAACAAATATGTCATCCGTGGAATCAAGTCGCGCAATGTTCCTGTTGATACTGGTATGCTACCAGGCTCTAAAGCAACAGACAAAGACAAGGACCTACATCGCTGCCACTGGACAATGACCGTCACAGTGGAAGGCGCGCGCGATCCAGTCACCGGCATCGCGTCTACGCCCTCAACGCGAGAACAAGAGTGCGCAGAATGGTTCAGATCAAATGATGATATGCTGAAGCATATATTGAACAACCATCTCCAACTGCCGAGGAAGGCTGCCACGCCACCTGATTCCGATCAAATGGACGTCGATTCGAAACCCGCCCGGTCTTCTGCCACGCCATCGAATCAAATGCCGAACGGCGCCAACGAAGTTCACCGACACTCGTTCAAGGACAACCTGGACTTCGAGGCCGCCGACAAAACGACGTACAGATGCCGATGGGCAGAATGCCAGCGCTCGTCTGTCGACTTCCCGAGTGGCAAGATTCCTCGCACCACACTCTTCGCCAGGCATATTGAGACACACTTACCCGAAACGGAGCCATCAAGATCCAAGCACAACTTGACCACGGAGCAAGCTTCGGCGCCTACAGACGGAGAGATCTTCAGGCTGACAGTGCTCGAAGACGAACGCGGAGACGCAGCAGGAGTTCCCTTACGTGCTGCTCTGGTGCTGCGGAACATTGCCAAGTTTATGCCGAGAAAGGAGAGTGATCCTAAAGATGCGACGAAGAAAGGGACGACTGTGGATGTGAAAGAGCGGCCGGAAGACGTTCTGTTCAGCAGTGAGGTTAGGGAGCGTCTGTTCTATGCGATGTCTTACAGCAAGACATTAAGGGGTTACATGGGCACGATCTTCAGGGCTCTGAAGCAGAACGGCGGGTAGGTCGGATTGTGAGGGAAAGTGCTTCATGAGTCAGCGAGGAGTTAGACTAGATGACATGAGCACCATTTGATGTATCAGTAACAGGAGATGTGTCGTCAGTAGCAGACGCAGGCATTTGCAGCTCTTAACGCGATAAGAAGCATGCCCATGACGTCCCAGCATGGAGTACAGACTGACGAGTAACAAGTGTACTACAGTACTACAAAGTATCGGCGAGTGAGCCGGTTCGTCGATGGTAATAAAGAACGATACACGACGAGGTTCATAGCCAAGACAGCTGTCTGGAGAGCGTATCACGCTCCTAGTGTCACGAGCCGATCGCTAGCCGGCTGCCGGGGGAGCATGTGAAGTCACTGTAATGGCGTCAAAACAACAAGAAAGGTGTGAGCCTTCAACGGCGGTGAACGATAGAGCACCTTTGAAGACCCTCGTTGGGCAATAGACTGTACAATAACAACAATCCCGAAACCTTCGCTCTCTTTCGTTCACCATTGTTTCGCAATCCGCAAGGTCAAGTTGTCAGCGGACTCGATCCCACCACCAGAAGGAGACCCTGGTTATCTAAGCTCCGAGTCGGGACTTCACAGCACCTGACAACACTATCACGGCCACACCACCCGCTTCAGTCACATCAATCTGGTACTGTACTCTCCATCCGGTGGAAGCTTCAATTGATAGCTCTACGGCATCCCGTACGACTGCAATCTTACCATCTGCCATTCTTCGGTCGATAGCTTGGTGTCATCCGTGTCGAGGTGTGCGGCTCTGCTCTTATCGCCGACCTCCCCCCAGACAGCTCAACAGCTCGTGTGCCTGCATGTTGGATGCCTCAGTCTCAGTGATCATGGCGTCCTCAGACTAGCATCGAGTCACCTGCACCATCGTCTCGCCTGGGACATTCTCAACAAACCCTTCTCAACTCGACTCTGAACACTTGCACAGCTCCATCCAAGGCTTCCCGTGAACATGGAGCCATCATCCACCCGCTATCGGCCCACCACTACGACGTCCTAGCATCTGGACGACAACGCTGTATACGACATCTTCGATTCATCGAATTCCTATTGCAACGCCTGCACGACCTTTTCTCAATCTTGCAGAAATGCATCAACATCCTCGACCGTCGCCTCGTAGCGCTTCGGCTGCGAGCAATCCTCCCACGAATCCAGAAACAACGAACAACCCACGAGATCGACCGCCTATACGCAACAGATCCAGCGCGGATCTATCTTCATACTCGGAAAGAGCTGCTGCGGATATGACAGGCGAGTCATCTCGAAGGGAGAGTGCCTCTGGAGGAGGCCAGGATCGCGAATCCACAAAATTGAACCAGATTATACAGGTTGGTGGAAGACTTGGTTGACGATAGATTGGGGAGAAGGCGCTGACGGATTGGCACAGCATTTTCACTCGAAGGCTGCATTGATGATTTGTTCGTCGCGCGCGAATTTGCCCCAAGTTTATAACAGAAACGGGGATATCAAGCAGAACAGATGGGTGAGTCTACCCATCCATATGTCGTCCATCTGGCGACGGGCCAAATGTCAAAGCGGAGTCGAGCGGCTCAGTCGGAGCTTGCAGCTGTCGAAACGCATCTACCAGGGTTTTCTTGGATTCGCTGCATCTCAAGCATCCTTGCATTGTTCCCGATTGTCTCGTTCTGAACATTGAGGATTCAATCAAGCTGACAGTATCATCTAGTTCAACGTAATACTCGACGACACTGATGTGCTCCTTGACGATTTGCAACATTGGAGAGGACCTGACTTATCCGAGCAAAGACCAGTTCCACTTGTGATTGAAGTATACCTGGACACCTCGCACCTGTCACATAATCAAGCACTCGTCGCCATAGATGATGCTGGAAAGCGCTGGGATGTCGCCGATGCTTTGGGATCATCCGCCGAGTCCAGTCCACGTCCTTCCAGAAACGGCGGACGCTTCTGCGAAGTTGTGCTCGAACGGTGGACAGTCGAGCTAGGTGATGCAGAAGACTATTCCAAGTCCGACATCAACGATGCGCTTCCGAATGTGTACAAGAAAGGAGTGGTTCTGTTTAGGTCGCTGTTCACACTTGCCCGCCTTCTGCCCGCCTGGAGGCTGCATCGAAAGCTTACTAGGCAGCCCGGTAGCCACCAGGCGCTTCGCATGAAGTTCCGCATAAGACAGGGACATTCGACGTCTCGGCGAAAAGACCTGCTCTACGCGCCACTTTCTCCTTCAGAACGTGATGCGGGCTCAGTAGTGGAGCGTCATCACATCTCTCCTCTTCTTTGCCGCTCTGGGCCTTTGTCGATATCCGTGGACTATCGAACACATTGCGAATTCAGCGTGGCGGACGCAGAGGCACTGCTGAGCTCTCGATTTCTAGGACTGGACGCAGGAGTTCCTACAGTTCCGGCTGGGAGATCGCTCCCTGGAGCACACAGCGAGCAATCCCGCGTGCGATACAGCAGCCTGGCGGGACATACTGGTCAGCAGACCGCCCGTGTCGGAGCTTACGGCAGTCTCGGTACCTTCCACGCGGCGGATAAACGTGGCTCGCCAGTGACGGAGCTCAGACAACGGGTTCAAGACGACGAAGAGGAAGAGATGGAGGCGCAAAGAGGCTCCACTCGCGAGCGCGACATGCCACGCAGGACTTCCATCAACTTGGTCACCAATCCGCCGTTCAAAGCTGGCTCCCTGGCTTCTTCACCAAAGCCATCGCCTTCACCCAGCACATCGATGGGGAGAGACTCGAGCTTTCTCCGAATAGCCAGCACTTCTGCTGGCAAACGCGTCTCCCTCAATACACTACCACAGCAAGCACTCCGTGCACCTCACATGCCCAACGAAACGGCGATTGCATCTTCGGGCTCATCATCCCCGAAACCTGCGCCTATGCATCGATACAGCAGCAGCTTTGCCAACAGAAACAAGCGCTTCGTCTCACCCGGCAGTAAGACTGGCGAGAGTGCGATAAGCGCCGCGAGTTCTGGTAGAGCCAGTAGCTCTTCGAAAGAGAAGCCAAGCGGTCAATTCGCGTCCGGCACACCTGGTAGTTCCGGTAGCGGCCAGACAGACGATGAAGACATTGCGTTCTTCATATCAGAGGTCGAGCGCGCCAAGAATCTCCCCAGTTTTCATGCTCGTCCACCCTCCCGCGGTAACACCGTCAACCTCGCCAAGTACAGCAGTCTCGGCGCTCCTGGATCCCAGCTCGCGGAAGAGATGAGTTCATCTTCATTGATCCAGACTTCCGCCACACCACCCAGTCGACGTCTGTCCAATGTGCCAGGCTTGTCGATATCATCCTCGCCCTCTCGCGCTTTGGCCCACGCACCACATGTACGCTCGCGCCTATCGGCGCATAGTATCGCGGAGGAAGTCACCGGCGCATCTGCAGCGTCAGGAGAAGGCTCAGACAGTCCGAGAATACAGGAAGAGGAAGCGGAAGACGAGGACGACGATATGCCGTTCATCTTCGCTTCGGACAATGTCTGAGGGATATGGGCGGCGGCGTTTTGGTGCGAACTGTTTACAGAAATGTTTTGGGGTTTGGAAGATGTGGTTCCGGACGCACGAACAGAGATTACTGCAAGGCGTTAAGCGAGGGTTCTTTTGCAAGCATGAATCGATTTGTTCATAGGTATAGACTGGGATGGGCATGTGATTACCCAGGCGATGGACGGAAGGCTCATCAGACAAAGGTCATCGGATTTGGTCGTGGAGGCATGGACGCATGCAGGTATTCGAGGCAGCCAGAATGGAAGAGATGCCCAGACGATGCGGTGCGCTGTTCTCCTTTCTTTTCGGAGTGAGTGTTGGCCCAGTCTGTGGAGCAGCAATTGGACATGATTCCCCTCTACGCGATTGATCATTTCCGTTTTGTCTGGAGCATGAGATTCCCCCACGCCCACGCACGTAACATGCCGCGGACACGTGAGATTGAGGTAGTACAAAACGAAGCATCGAATGGACAAATCGCGTGGGGATGAAATCGGCATCTGATCGTTATCGGGGGAAGCGGGACCGATCCGCGCGCCTGCCCCCACTAGCGGCTCATTCACCGCGTCGACGACCATGCGACGAAGTACTCCGTCGAGTTCGACCGATTGCCCGCTGCCTCTGTACAACTCGAGTTGCAGCTCAGGCGAAAGGAGCATGTCACTCTCACCGAACCCCTCAGCGGCCGTCGTCCCGCCTTCGCCACACAATGGCAGCGTCCGACCTCAGCTTACCCGATCCTCCCAATCATCAAACTCCACCTCGACTAGGCATGCTGCAGCAGCGCACGCGAGTCCAGGGTCGGCAGCAGGCGAACACCTCAAAGTGCGTCAACAGCACCACAAACCCGGCCGCCATGCGAAAGTCGTCCTCCCGCGAAATCACAGCAGTGCGAGGAATCTGGTCAAGTACGCCGAGCAACACTCCCGTCAACGATCTCACGAGGGCGACACCGAGATTCGATTACCAGGGAGTTTGGACGAGGGCAGGCCTGCGATGAAGCGCAATGCGACGGCGTATCAGCTCCCGCGCAATGCGTCGAGTGCGAAGTTGAAGAAGAACTTGTCGCATGGGCAGTTGACGAGGTTGACGTCGGGGAAGAATTTGATGGCTATGGCGGCGAACGCACAGCGGGCACCCACGTCGCCGAGGTTGAAGGGGAGGAGTAAGAGGCCGAAGTCGGCGGATATCGTCATGTTGGAGAAGGAGTATCAAGAGCGCGGTGCGGAGGACAGGAACGAGGTGAGTGCGAAGGAGAAGAGCGGTGGTTCGAGAAAGGTAGGGTTCGATGTGGGAAGCGGAGATCAGGACGATGAAGACGATCCTCAGATGGAGATCAGTGGACTACAGGAAGACGAGTGGACGGAAGAGAGTGCGAGCGCGAGTCCGTTCAGTACGCGGCAGAATACGGCGAACAATTCGAGGAGGACGAGCACGGTGGCTGAGAAGAAGCCTGCTGTGGCATTTCCTTCGTCGTATGTCATTGAAGCGAAGGCGAAGCGTCATGCGGAAAGACAGCAACAAGAACAGAAACAAGAACAGCCGAGTGCACCATCCCCGCCGCCGAGGGCTGTTAAAGAGCCGTCGTCGGAAGAGGAGGATGAGGATGAAGATGAGGACGAGGATGATGATGAGGACGAGGACGAGGAGGTGGATAGAGACAGTGAGGATGCGAGTCCAGCGAGTCCACGAACCTTGCCACGAATACGAAAGGAGTCTCACCCTCCCGGAGAACAAGCAGAGTCGCAAAATCGAGATAGAGTGCGACCCGAGCCTCAACAGGAACCTCAACGTGAAGCACGTCCGGAACCTCAACCAGCGCCCGCAAGAACGCAAGCATATCCCACCGACACACGCCGAAGCTCGATACAGTCACAACATAGAGAGCATCCGAATCCTGCAGCACGGCACCTCTTGAGCAAGACCCAGCCAAATCTAGCGCCCGCACTTGTGAGTAATGTCAGTGCCTTGGACGACAACCACAGCATTCGAGGATCTCCCGCGCCATCTCTCCGCTCTTCGCGATCCAACCTCCAAGACGGTTCGGCAGATCCGGAAGGGGATGAGCTTGTTTCACGTTTCGTACCGAGCACATCTCATCCCTCTGGCACCAACACCGCGGTGAGCACTCCGAAACAGACAGGATTCCACACTCCCGACCAGGAAAGTAGTCTTTCAGCTCAGCGGAGAGAGCACCACGCCTCAGGCGTGTACAGTGGTCCCGCCAGTCCCGGCTCCACCGTCTCAGGCTCATCCGGCGCTACCACTCCCGCGATAGGACGATCCCGGACAGAAATCCGTCTCCTCCAAGACAAAGCCCTCGCGGACCGCGAAGCGACCCACGACATCCAGAAACCCTATCTCCCCGCATGGCAATACGACCGCCTCAACAAATCCCTCCGCTCGACCTTTTCCCTGCACAACAAAGCCACTTACGTCTACAGCGCCAACGTCGGCCCAGAAATCTTCCAAGGCCGGTTCCGCGCCGTCAACACCGAGTTGCGCGTTGTGCAGAAATTCCACGACCCCATCGGCGAGGCCACGACGAGGTTGAGGAGTTGCAAAGGCAGTAAACTGCAGCAGTCGCGCGCTGCTGCGCCGCAGAAGAAGTCCGGCGGACCGGTCGTGCCGGCTGGGAGAAACACGATTTCATTCCCTGCTGCTGCTGCAGGATCGGCGGCGCAGGCGCAGAGGACGAGTCATTTGTCCAAGTCGAGTTCTCCGCCGCATCATCAGAGCAGTCCGCTCGCTGCGGGGGCACATAATGCTAGCGCGGTGAGGGTTGGTGGGGATGTCCCGAGGCATAGAAGGGAGGTCAGTTTCGCGCAGACCCCGCCGCAAAGTAGGCAGGTCGGAGAAGGGGGCCAGAAGGAGTTGTCGCCGGATGTGATTGCGAGGCAGTTGTGGGATGCGGTGTGATGGAGTGGTGACTCGCACTTTGGCGTGAGGGAGTATTGGGTAGGACTGTGATCTCATGATGGATTTGTCGCTTTTGCTTGACTCTGCGTTTCAGCGAGGGGTTGGTCGGCGTTTTGGGACATCTTGATTTGGTCTGCTATTGATTACGAAGGGGCGGCGGTGAATTATGAAGTGAAGAACAGTCTCTTCTGTCCCATTCTCAAGATCAAGACCAGGAGACCTCGAACCAAGGGTTTGATTCGACTGTGCAGGCTATGGCGATAGCCTTTCCATGAGTGTCGCTTTGGGTTGTCGTGGATTTCACCCCCTGGCTGCCGGCTTCGACTCCGATCCGAAGACCCTATACAGATCCGATTGAGCGTCCATCACTACTGCTTTACATGGCCGCTCGATGCCTGTACTCCTGGAGCGGGTTGCTATTATTCTGATTCGTCACGTCCTCAAATTGGAGGTGGATTGGTGCAAAATTCAACGATTCAACCCTCATGAGCATTTTGGCTTAACGATCCATGGACATCCAGACGCTGGTGGTCTGACCATCCGACGGCAACCCGTGGACACGAACGATCACTGGCATTCGACGAAATCGAAAACCCGAATTGAGCCGTCGTTCGACACGGGTTCAGTGCCGGTATTGGTGCAATTCGTCGGGAGAATTTGTCGCCATTATCATTGCCATGTCCTCGTGTCAGATTCCAGATGCTTGACAGCCCAAGAGGCTACACATTTTACTTAATGGCCTGCCAGTCCCACGTTTTGCCCACGCGACACCGCCCATCCCTCCCTCCCGAAGATGCGCTCCATTTTCCTCCTCCTCGCCGCCGTGCTGGCGACAGCAGATGCATTTACCCCACGAATCCCCATGCGCCGGCCCAGACCTCCTCTCGCCGATGACACCACCAAGGACTCCATCAACGACGGCTCATCCTCTTCCGGGACCCCTCAAGCCTTCTTTGACCAACTCATCGACCACTCCAATCCCTCTCTCGGCACCTTCCCAGTCCGCTACTGGTACGACACGACCCCCTGGCGCGGCCCTGGCTCCCCCATCGTCTTTGAAACTCCCGGCGAAGTCGACGCCTCGGGATACACTTTCGCCTTGGGCAATACTTCCATGGACGGTCGGATCGCAGCGGAAAATCGGTGCGGCGACGGTGTTGCTCGAGCATCGCTATTTCGGCAAGTCGATCCCGGTCGAGAATTTGACGACGGCGAATATGAGTGAGGTACTTGACGCTGGAGAACTTGATGAAGGATCTAGTGTACTTTGCGAGGAATTTTCGCCTTCCTTTTGCCGAGGAGAAAATGGGATCGAGTGCTCCAGCACCGCGACTGATGTACCCTGGGTCATCCTTGGAGGTTCTTCCGCGGGTTCACTCGCAGCGTGAATCGCGACTCTCTATCCCGACACGTTCTGGGCGTACTACGCATCTTCCGCTCCGAAGCAGAATCTCGAGTGGTTCTGGCAGTTCTGGACGTCGGTGCAGAAGGGTATGCCGCAGGATTGTCGTCAAGATGTCAATGATGGGATTGATCACATGGACGAGGTCCTTGAGCATGGTAGCGGATCTCACGATTGATTACGCCCGAGTATATGATGGCGATATGTCCGTTGGCGTTCCCTCCCGGGCCGAATGGGGAGCTTGCGGGTGTTGCGAAGGGGTTGACGACGGACAATGTGAATCGAGTTACGGGGGTTTGGGAAGCGGTCAATTCGACGAGGTTGATGTACGTTAATGGTGAGCTTGATTGTTGGAGGGAAATTGGCAAGGTGGGAGGATGATCGGAACCTGCGTGCTGTGCATACAAGGCTTCTGCGAGACGCACAAGAGCAAAGTCGAGGGTGTTTGCGAAATCAGTCATGTCACCTACTATCGCAGCCACCCGGACGAAGGAGCATTCCCGACTCTGAAAGCGTACGGTACTTGAAGTCTGCAAACGACCACACTACCAGGAATTGAGGATGTATATGGCTGGGCAGTTATGCCTAGCGGCGATTCGGAGCTCGATCTGAACTAGGGGTGTTGATGGCATCAAAGTTAACATGATAGCTTTGATGGCGTAAAAAGCTA
>JYJE01001417.1:6161-48013 GCA_000983655.1 Zymoseptoria brevis
TTTACGGGACGACCTTCCGAATGCACGAGGCATTCACCGCAGACGAACAGCGAGCTCAAACCAGCGTCCTATTTTCCCCGATGCAACAGCAATTCACAATCGTCAATTTCGCCCGACAGAGGCACACACACACACACACACACAAGCATCAAACCACCGAGCAAGTTCATGTCATGTGCAAACGGCACTCGACGTCCGGGAAGACACGAACATCGAATCGTGCACGGGAACGAAACGGAGGACACAAGACAGTCGGTCGCGGCAGTCTTGTAAGAGCTTCAATTACGAGTAACGAAAAGTTAGCAAACCTCAATCACAACAGCATTCGCACCCACGTCCTAGTGCTTCTTAATCCAGAACTTGACCATGTGCGTGTGACTGGGATGCGCTTTATTATGTGGAGATCGAGATTTATTAGCTCGACATGACCCGCACAGCTTCACGCTTGTTCGATCGATTTCAAAAAGTATCTGACCTTTCCTCGCGATATGCCGTTGTAATTATATGAGAATCCTGCCGTGCACATACCATACATAGTCTCATAGCCGCCGCATTGGCTTCTCTTCGCGGCTCATCGACGCGTTTAACGACATTTACGATCTTCCAAACGCCGCCGACCAAGCACGTCTCGATCCGATCTTTTGCAAATCGACCTCGCACGCCGCCGCTGAACTCCACGAAATCCATTGAACAACCGGCAGTGCCCTCGCCAGCAGCAGCTTTGCTCCAGGATCTTCTGTCCGGCCATCACTCGAGCAAAGACATCGTCGCGGAGTCAGTACGCAGCAAGTACATTCCCGAGCAGCCTCACGCCGCTATCGAACCGAGCCTCCGGAAGTACCTTGCCCATTTCACGCCCACAGAGCGGTGGCGTTCAAGAGGTAGAATCTTGAAACGCACAGAAGATGAGGTCCACACAGAACACACCTTAGAGAGTGAATATATTTGGTTCCGGCCACAGCAGAAACGCCTGCTTGGACCGCGGCTTCCGGACCTATTTGAGGAATACAGGAAGACGGACCATCAGAGGCCAAAGAACATGCGGTCATTCGTGCAGGTCTTGACGACGCCAACGGTGGATACGCCTGGCACGACTCTCGTCCTCCATTTCGACAGCAAGCGGTACATCATCGGCAGTCTAGCTGAAGGAACCCAGCGAGCATGTGTACAAATGGGAGCAAGGCTTTTGAAGGTGTCAGAATGCTTTGTCACAGGAAGAACGGAGTGGCAGAATACCGGAGGGCTGATCGGTATGCTCTTGACGCTGGCGGATTCCTCTCATGCAAGTCAGGCAGCGGCGAAGGAGGAGGCTGTGAAGCGGATACGGTCAAAGGCAAAGCGAGAAGGATATCTCGAGGATGAGAAGAAGATGCGACAGCTTGAGGAGGATGCAAAGAGAGCTACGGACACGACGTTGAATATATTTGGACCACCAAACTTGAACCACACATTGGCTACTGCCAGACGATTCGTCTTCCGGAAAGGCATGCCAGTCAATGCTCATGAGATCCGTGACGACGCAGCCGCAGATGATTGGGCACCAATGTGGGCAGATGAGAACATCAAGGTCTGGGCAATGTCAGTATCGCCGGACGTTAGCTCCTCAAAACCGAACGGCAAGAAGAGGAGTATCGACGAAGTCAATGGTGAGAGGGAGGCGTCAGTCGTGCCAGATGATGAGCTATCACCGAAAGACCGGGACTACTTGTCCGCAAAAGCAGTCGTTTCCGAGATGTTCGATTCATCCTGGCGTCTGGACACTCTCCACGAGACACCCCTCGCAGCCGTGAGGCTGCCAGCGGAACTGTTCGTTCGGAATCCTCAGACGAACAAGATTGGCAAATACACTGGACCATTGCCAGGTGCAGTGGGTGAGCAACCTGATTCCGATCAGATAGTGCTTGTTCGCAAACCCTGGCCAGGTGCACTTGTTGAAAAGCTGCCTCATACCGAGCCTGCCAAAGAATCGATCAGCTACATCATCCGCAATCACATGCAGCGTGGCAAGTTCAATCCCAAGCGAGCCATGGAGCTGAAAGTGCCTAAGGGATTTGCCTGGTCGCAATTGACGAAAGGCGAGAATGTGGAGAACACGGAAGGACAAACCATCACCCCCGAGATGGTACTTGAGCCCAGCCGCGTCGGCGGTGGCCTTGCGGTGGTCGACCTTCCAAGTGCGGAGTACATCGATAATCTGCTCGCCAGGGCTGAATGGAAAGAGCCGAAAGTGATGGAGGGTGTTGGTGCTATCGTGTGGATTTGCGGAAAAGGCGTAGCAATGGATTCAAGGTTGCATGCATTCATGAAGGAGTTTGAGCATCTGCAGCACATTGTTTCATCATCGGAGTACTGCCCGAACCACATCGCGCTTGATTCTGTCGCTGCCTCAACAGTGCGCCTGAAGCAGGTCGATCCGGATCGGTACACTGTGCCTGTGCACGATGCTGCGGATGGCAAGTCGACATATGGCGGCAACAACAACTTTCTCACAACACGAGAGAATCATCCTCTCCCCAAAGGCGTCCACATCGCGGCCCGAGGACACGAGGTTCAACTTGAGCCAACGATCGAGTATCAAACCAAGACCGAGGTTGCACCACTGAACATCGCAGAGACGATATCAGAGATTCCTCAGGATGTTCTAGCAGAAGCTGCAAAGTCGCAGGAGGCAGCAAAGATTGTCAGTGACGAGCTGAGAACTTGGATCGACAGCCTTCCTCCCGGCGCTGCAGATGCTGAAGTCGTCACGCTCGGTACTGGCTCCGCATTGCCATCAAAGTATCGCAACGTTTCCGCGACACTAGTCACTGTCCCTGGATGGGGCAACATCCTCCTCGACTGCGGCGAGAATACGTTGGGCCAGCTCCGACGAGTCTACGGCGAGCAGGCACTCAAGCAAATCTGGCAAGACCTGAAGATCATCGTCATCAGCCACATGCACGCAGACCATCATCTTGGCACTGCCAGCGTGATCAAGGCCTGGTACGAGCAAGTTCACAACAGCCAACCAGCACCACCAGCATCACCACGAATCACCGCCGACTTTGGCGAACTCGACTGGCCGTCCGTCTTCAACGGCCAAAACAGACTTGCCGTCGTCGCCGAAGCCGCTATGCAGAACTGGCTCGAAGAGTACTCCGCAGTCGAAGACTACGGCTACTCACGCCTCGCACCTCTCAATCTCAGCGCCGTCCGCTTCTTTTCGCGAACGTCGCAGTCCACTCTCAGCTGGTACATCCCGCCCTCCCAACTGAAGAACCTCTCTCACCAAGCCTACAATGCCCGCCTCGAACAAAACCACATCAATCCAGCCCTCATCGGCCTCTCCGACATCCAAGCCGCATCGGTGAAGCACTGCCACGGCGCCCGCGCCACCAGTCTGACGCTGAACACGGGTTTCAAAGTCAGCTACTCAGGCGACTGTCGGCCATGTAAAGCGTTCTGGCAGATCGGAAAGGACAGCACGGTCTGCATCCACGAAGCCACCTTCGACGACGAGTTGCAAGGCGACGCGGAGGCGAAACAGCACAGCACGACCTCGGAAGCCCTGCATGTCGCGCAAAACATGAAGGCGAAGGCGTGCGTGTTGACGCATTTCAGTCAGCGCTACCAGAAAGTTCCCGTACTCGAGCGGGCAGATGCACAGGACGCTCCAGCAGCGGAAGCCGAAGACGTGGCGATGGAGAACGGTGCAGACGAGTCAAGAAATCCAGAAGAAACCCTCGGCGCACCACTCGAAGACGCAGCGCCCACCTTCCCCGACCAAGAGACCTCCGGCGCCGGTCAGCGATACGAGCTTCCCTCAAATCCATCCCGCTTCGGTAGCAACGGAGGACCACCCGAAGCGGTCAAGTTCAAGCTCAACTCGGATATGAAAGTCTGTGTGGCGTTCGACTATATGCGAGTCCGGGTGGGTGATATCGGACATATGGAGAAGTTCACGCCGGCGTTGTTGAAGTTATTTGAGCAGGAGGTTAATGAGCGGGAAGATGGGAGGAGGGAGAAGGCGGATGATAAGGCGGCGGCTGGGAAGAAGGGAAAGAAGGAGAAGCAGCCGAAGCAGCCGAAGCAGGGTGACAAGCGGTGGTGAGGAATAATGAGGGTGGTGTTGTGGAGGTCGGTCCGTTGATCGATGCATCTAGATGTTGTACATTAGCAGATCGACGATGGGGGCTGTACCTCTATGCCCTTCTTGACGCCGTGCGTGCCTCGTTGCATGTTCCAGCCAGTACGAAATTCATATCCACAAGGTAAATCTTATGCATCACGACTTCAATCGCCTTGCACATGCATGTTCGTTCTTCTGAAGTTTTGATTGAAGTATTCGTGGCGAGCCGTAATTACAGCAGTATGCACTTCACATCAAGCGCCAGCGAAAAAAGGGAGGAGGAGCAGGCGTCCATCTGTGTCTGCCCGACCTGCCTACGGGTGTGAGAAGAAGGAGCCGCGCCTGGGCCAAACCTGGCCACAACCACCAACACCGTCCGTTTCATGCTGTCAAGTACTCCCATGCATCCCGTCTATCTGTTGCTCTTGGCCACACGCTCCAACTCGTCCTTCTTCTTGATGGCGTAGCTGTTGCTGCTACCCTTGGCGGCGTTGATGAGCTCTTCCGCCAAGCACTCGGCGATGCTCTTGATGTTGCGGAAAGCGGCCTCGCGGGCGCCGATGGTGAGGAGTGCGATGGCCTGGTTGACACGGCGAAGTGGCGAGACATCGACGGCCTGGCGACGGACGGTACCTGCGGAACCGATACGGGTGCTGTCTTCGCGGGGACCGCAGTTGACAATGGCGTCGACGGCGATCTGAATGGGGTTCTGGTCGGTCATGATGTGAATCTGCGCGACGATGCATTAGTATGTGTCGCTCTGTTCCATTGATTCCGTGCGATGTTGCCAAGGATACGCACAATCTCGAAAGCGTGGGCGACGATGCGGACGGCCATGAGCTTCTTTCCGTTGTTGCGGCCGTTCATCATGAGGGAGTTGGTGAGGCGCTCAATGATGGGGCATTGTGCCTTGCGGAAACGCTTGACGGCGTATCGTCCTGCGCTGTGGGAGATGTAGACTGGCTGTCGGATCTGGATGTAATCGCTGTGTTTGTCCGTCAGCCTGCTGTTCCACCGACAGTCCCCGGTGCGCGCCGGCACATCATGTTCCCTTCCATATATCCTCCTGGGTGTAGACGTACGTGAGGGAAATGTCCCTGATCTCGACGTCCTCGTACGACCACTTGTTGAAGAGCTTGGTGCTTCCAATCTCGGCGGTGACATCCTTTGGGAGGACCGGGTAGGCCTGGACGGCCTCGACTTCGACCTCTCCGTCAGACATGTTCGCAATCGACTGTTGGACCGGTTGGGAAGGGTATGGTGCAACGAAGGAGTGCTGTGGTGTGTTAGTGAAGTCGCCGAGTTGAAGAAGTGTGGTATGTTCGCGACGAATTCTGGATAAGTGCAGGTGCAACCCACACACGCCTTGGCACTCGCAGAAGTCACGGACAGAAGTGATGGGGGCTAGCCAAATCTGCACAAGACTTCTGGCCATACGAGCGACGAACTTCAATCACTTCTGCTCTCTCGTCCGCCAGTGAAATGCACACATGTCCCTGTCATTCGTCGTGATAGCTGTGGCAGTTTGCTTGAAGTGGTGCGCCCACAACGCCGGCGAGTGTATTGGTCAAGACGGTCACTTGATGATACCGACCGACTTTACCTACCCATGAATACCATGCTCGGGTGCCATGAGGTACTGTCAACCAGACATTCGTTCACTCGGGATCGTGGTCACTTTTGGTCACAAACCTCGCTTGGAAAAACGACTTGAATGAGGCCATGCAAGACGAACTCCGGTCTTCGAGAGCGCCTTTTGGACTGCCTGGACTAATCAAGGATGATCTCGTCCAAGAGCCCAAACGATCACACCTCTCGTATCGCTCCGCAGTACGAAGTACACGAGCATCAATCGCACTGCCCGATGATGTGATGACAGCGATATGTTTCAAACAAGGACAAGAAGAACGACAGGCAGGATGAACCCGTCCCAGACAACATTGGCGGACCTGGACTCGGAAGCTGACGGACCTTGGCATTGCAAGGTAGCTATTTTGTACTTCGCCATCAGTGCCATCACAAGATACCTCATGCCTTGGCGAGGCAGCATGAAAATGGCCTTCGCAGCAAGGCGAGGACGTTCAATGACAGCGTCCCATAGAGTGCTGGGAATGTCGTGGCAGAAGAGTTCTACGACCTCCTGGGCACGGATGGCTGAGTTTACCGACGGACTTGCGGCCATCTTTCGGAGTCAGGAGCATGGGACAAGGCTTCGTCGCTGAGAATGACCATCAGCATTGCGATTTTGGACGATGAATGGGTACGAGTTGTACTCACTCCGTCTGATAGTCTTTGTCCCGGCCAAGAATGGCAGAGCTGTTGGCACAGGAACAGTTCACGGGAGAGTGATCATGTGAGCAAAGGACATATCAGGTATGGTGTCTGTCGTTGCTTGAAGCTGCGAAGTGTAAATGGTAGGTACAGTGTTTTCTGCACTAGCACGCTATAGGATCAAACCGATGAGAGTAGGAGGCTCCTGGTCCTGCTTATCTCATATTGGGCTCACTCGACCATGCTGTCGGAACACGAGTTATTGATGGGAGACATATTCGAATGCGAGAGATACAATTAATGTATTTTGCCTAGAAGCTAGCCAACACACTACAAACAAGACTGACCATCCCCACCAACTCGTTGCGCCGCGTTGTCCAATTTTGCAAGCAATAGTGAAAGTCCGGGATTTGAAGCAGAGCAGATAGCAGAGGCGTCCATCGAGTCGTAGGCAGTAGAAGAGGAGTCGAAGAGGAGATCTTGAGGATCAGGTCCCATCGGCAGGTCGGTGACAGCGTAAGCATTGACGCTATTAAAGTTGCTGTAGTTCATATTGCGGAGGTTGCCGGAGAGGTTGAGCTTGTTAAAGCTGTCCTCGGGAATCATGGCAAGTCCAGCATGTTCTTGCTGCTGTTCTTGGGGTTGCGGGATCTGAAGCTGAGAGGCGTCGAAATCGAGAAAGGCAGGCTTCACATCGGGTTGCGGTTGTTGCTGTTGCTGCTGCGATTGTTGTTGTTGCTGCTGAGATTGAGATGCAGGAGCCTGCTGCTGAGGAGGAGCTTGTTGCATCTGCTGCTGTTGTTGCGGCGGGACGCTCTGCAGCAGAGATGAAGGGTCCTTGGAGATGTCGTTGATGAATGGAGTAAATGATGGGTGGCGAAGGAGTGTCTCAATCAGTGTGCGATAGCGTTCGTTCTCTGCATGCAGCGCGGTATTCTCGTTTCGGAGTGTGTTGCTCTCCTGTGTCTTCATGGCGAGTTCACCCTCGAGTTGGCCGATGTATTCTGGGAGGCCGTTAGTATCGGTTCAAGTGAATGCACATCCTTTCTCAACATACCCTTTCTCCTCGAGCGGAAAGCACGAGCCGAGACCTTGTTTCGGAGTTGACGACGTTCCTTGCTAGACAACTTCTTGCCCTCCTCGGACGCGAGAAGACGCTCGTCCTCGTCCATCTCCTCCTCATCCTTCTTCATGCGAGCAATGTTGGGCAGCATGTTCGATGGAGAATCCGCATCGTCAGACGGCACTGATGAGTTCTGACGCATCTGGTTCAACAGACGCGAGATGCTCTCCTCCACGTGTGGCTCGGTGGTGTGAGAGGCACGCTTGCCATGGCCATTGCCTTGCGGCCGCGAGGCGGGAGCTTGGCTCTGGGCCGGATTGGCAGCTTGGCGGTACTGGGCCTGCTGTGCCTGCAGATTCCTCTGACGCTGTTGAACGGAATGCGCCTGGGCTGCTTTGGCCATGGCCGCTTGCTGTGCCTGTTGGCTGTGCATTCCAGGCCAGAGACGGCCAACATTGCTGTGAGGCTCCTCGTGTCCGCCAACGCTGTTGGGGTTGACGAAGTTGGTCATTGGGCTGTCGTTGGCAGGGAAGAACATGGGCGGCATGGGCTGCGTGCTGTTGAAGTCCATTGACATATCGGCGTCCATGTCGAGGCCGGAGTTGTATCCGAAGCCCGAGTTGAAGTCCATGTCGCTCATGCCCGAGTTGAAGCCATCGTAGTTCATCTGTGGCATGTTGGCGACGCTACCTGCAGGGAGGCCGACTTGTTGCTTGAACTGGCCATAGTCGTGGCTCGGTCCATTGAATTGTTGGCGCTCTTCTTGTTCGTATGGAGAGATCATGTCGTTGCGGGAGGAGGAGGCGGTCGCGCTGACGGGTGATTGTTGGTTCGTGCCTTGGTTGAAGTCGAAGAACGAGTCCATGTCGAATTGCTCGGTCTTGACATGTGCGGATCGGCCGGCCATATCGAGTGTGGTGTGGTGGATGATGCCTTATCAGGCGTGAGAAACTGCGTCGCAAGGCTTACGCGGCAGCCTGTTTCAAGTCTAGCAAGTTCGCAGCGGGTGAGCGGAATGCGCCTTGCAGCGAGGGTGAGATGTGATGGACGAGTGAGTATCGAGGTATGGTGAGTTGTGCGGTGGTGGTGGTGTGCAACGAGTGATGGAGTGGATGTTGTTGTTGAGTCGTGGAGAAGGAGCGGGAGATGGAAATGGAATCCGAGTTGATGACTGATCAGTCCAACTCCCTGGCGGCAGCGGACAGGACAGGACAGGACTGCCGCTAGACCTACTCAGCCCCAAACTTGATCCCGGCCCGGGCGCGACCCACTTCCGCTATTCTCTCTCACCTCTATTTTTATTCGCCCCGTGGATCTTGGTACTGTTTATTAGTTGTTCTCGCCAAACTCTCGCATGCACATGGCACAGACATGGCAGACATCATCCTTCTCGTGGAGTGAGGAACTAGGGGTATCGGAGACTCGAGAGCTTGCCAGGCACTGTACCTTAGGCGATATCATCGAGGATACATCAATCATCATTCGTCAAATAATAAACAAGTCCGACCGCCGGTACCGATGCATCCGCTTTGTGCCGTGACCCCGATTTCCGCATTGTGGTCTGGAAGGAGGCGCAATTTGGAACGCTGGACGTCGCTGACAAGGCACAATACCTTGGCCCACCCGAGCCGGGCTGGCAACTCATGTTCTTTAGGGCTCAACTTGAAACAGGACTTCTTATTACTGTTCTCTCGTCATCTCACCAACTCCAACCACGGCAGATTCCTTGCTGCGGTGGAACCAGTGATGCCGGCTCAAGGCTTTGTTCTGGAGAAGCGATGTTCCATTCTGCACGGCAGTTGCTTGCTCTCGGAGACTCGGACAGCCTCGTCGATAATGCACCGAGAGCAGGAGTCGTGCGAAGGATTCAACCCACCTCCCCAGGGCAGTCTACGTTGATGAAGGAGTCGATGCAAAAACTGATGGGTATTCATCAGTCGCTGCAACGGAACTATTCCAACCTGGCACAATTCCCAGGTTTATGCTCATTCCAACAAAGGCCATGCCAATCGGCAGACACCGCTTCCCTCGCCTCGACGACATGATGCACGATTGATGCACGAGATTGAGATCTCGACTTCTCTCTCTCTCTCTGCATCAGACTCGTGCACGCCGTCATCTCTTCTACTGTTCCTATTCTCAATCAAATGTGGACGATCATGATGCCGCGGACCGTTGCGCAGACTGAACGTCAACGGCGAATAAAACGCCGGCCCCCTCGCTCGGAGTCGCAGCATCATTTCGACTCCACAGTGCCAGGGAATACTCACCGTGCGGGTACCGACGACAGTGCCATTCTGGACGTCGCCTGCTCGAAGCATTGCAACGAAGGATCTGCAGATGTGCTGTGTCCTCGCTAAAGATCGTGCATACCTATTCTTCTTGTCTAGCCTTCTACTCTCGACCAGCGAGACGAGTATGACATATATCGCTAAATTCAAGCACGTATTGCCCTAATGAGGTATAAGAGGACTTTGGGCAGATTGGCGTCTCACAGAGCACACCAGCTGTAGAAAAGTGCACAGCAACGTCGGCGAGAACAGCTTTGTACGCCGACGACTTGACAGGATAGCTTCGAATTGCACGCCGATCACTGAGAGGTACAGCTTTACGGTGTAGAAAAGTACCTTCGCTGAACGATCTCCTAGTGCTTATGACCACACAGTCGCACTACAAGAGGAGGCAGTTCGAAATGGTTTGCCAGAATTACCGCTTTGGGAAAACTTGCTCATCACGTGAAGAGTCGGATGAATACAAGACCCGCTCGACACTCATATTCATCTTGGTTGAGCACGATATGCGAAACATTCCTCCGGAAAACGAGAAGATTGAGTCGACATGTAGCATTGCGGGCAAGGTATAAGTATGCCACCATTATCCTCCTCCATCATCCATCATCCATCCACTCCTGTTCTCTCCACAGCTCTTCAATTCAGCCTCGCCTTCACACATCAACGATCAACATCGACACAACTTCACACTTCCCCAAACCACATCCTCCACCAAAATGCCCACCCTAGCACTCGCCTCAGCGACCGCAAATTTCGGCCTCACCCTCCTCCGCACTTTGCTCCACCTCAACGCCCTGACACCAACCCACACCCTCATTCTCCTCTCCCGCAACCCTCAACCCCAGCTCTCCGCCCTGCATCCAAACCTCACCGTCCGCGTGGTCGAGTATACAGACCCCATCCAGCTCACCCACGCCTTGCGGGATGTCCACACCCTCCTCTCCCTCATCGGTGGCGCCGGACTAAGAGACTCCCAACTCGCTCTCATCGCCGCCGCGAAAGCCGCGGGTGTGAAGCGCTTCGCACCGAGCGAGTTCGCGGGGCACGGGTACGAGGGTATCGATCTGTACGCCGGGAAAGCGGATGTATGGGAAGCGGCGAAAGCGTCAGGGATGGAAGTAACGAGGTTCGAGACGGGTTTGTTCATGAGTGTTTTGGCCACGGGCACGCCGAAGGGACGTACGGAAATCGGGGTGAGAGAAGGGACAAAGTCAGGAGAAGAGGAGGCGTTGGCTGGGTTGCGGCCGTGGAAGTTTGTCATCGATGCAGAGGCGGGCACGGCGGATTTGCCGGGTGATGGGAGGGCGAAGTTGGTGTGGACGGACATGAGGGATGTGGCGAGATTCGTGTGGCAGGCTTGTGCAATGGAGAAGTGGGAGGAGGTGAGTGGGATGAGAGGGGATGTCAAGTCGTTTCGAGAGGTGGTGGAGATTATGGAGAGGGTGCAGAGAAGAAAGTTTCTCATCAAGGAGAATCCGTTGGGGAAGTTGGACAAGGAGGCCGAGGAACCAGGCATGCGATTTTATAATCAGTGTCGCCTCGCATTTGCGAAGGGTTGGGGAATGGTGAGAGACGACCTCAATCGAGCGTTTCCGGATGTAAAGGCGACGACCTGCGAAGAGTTCATTGAGAAGTGGTGGGGAGGAGTGGCGCTTGGAGAGCCGCAGTGGGCGGATGTCAAGGCGTTTGATGCTGAAGACATGTAAATGTCCTAGTTCATGAAGAAAGTCTCAATATGGGTATCAAAATGCTCTTCGCAAAGTCCGGCCTTTCAAGATGCTCCAGAAGTAGACTTGTTGACGTAGACTCCAATGCTGCCAATGAGAGTCGCGCAGCTTCAGAACGTCACCGCACGCTCGGTCAGGATTAAGAAATGCGCTTCCCGTCCCAGGTTCCATTCGCTCGTGGATCGGTCCTGATACAACCTCGTTGGCACAGATCCTGGTGCTGATTCGAGAGAGTGTGTCTCTCACAACTTCAGATTGTCATGTCGCTCGCTCATGTCTCCTTTTTCGGATGGAGGCAGTGAATCTCCAAAGACAATAGCACGCCTCTCTTATCCGTGAACGGTGTCTGCGCCACATCCGCGGAGCCGGCCTCCTGATCATACAGCTGCTTAACATTATGCTGGAAGTCGACAGCGCTGAAGCCCCGAAACATATCACCCTCCTTAACGGGAGATGTCGAGGCGATCGTGGAGTCGGTGTCCTCTGCGAACGTAGCTTGAGGTTCTGGTACAAGGCCCGGAGTCGTCAACTCCTCGAAATGCTCCGAATTCACACGACATGCGCAGGTCACTCGTAGCAAGGGCTCGTCGGGATTTCGCACGTATGGCTTCATCGACTGAGGCAATGGCCGTCCATCCCAGTGCTGCATGTCATCGGTCGACTGGCCAGGTAGAGGCAGTCGCACCGTAGAGTCCCAGAATAACGACGAATCGTCGCCCTTCTTCACGCCCAAGAACACATGCCGTAGCCCGTCCATGATCTCTTCCAATCTGCTATCGTCCGACCAGATCCTCATGTTCGTCTCCACAGACTGTTCCATCCTCCACTTGTTGCTCCGGTATCGAATCTCCAACTCTTTCAGCGCTGGAAAATCTGCTTTGACACTTCGTACTGGGTCGGTGGATGTGACATATGGCATCCACAGTCGCATGTCCTGGGCTTTGATGTGCAGGTTCAGATGGGTGATCTGTTGACCGAAAACCGGCGACGTGAAGGCTCGAACGAAGATGTTGGCGTCGGATGGGTGGTGGAACATTTGCGCATTCAGAGTGTAGAGTAGAGGTCCGGCCTCATCGCGTATGATCTTGCAGGTTCGCAGGAGCTGCGGTTGGAGGTCGTAGGGCCGCCATAAGGAAGGCCACTCGATGGGTAGGTTCAGGCGTGATGTGAGGCAATAGCTGTACATACGATCCCGAATCTCTCGCGGCAGCTCAAACAGCAGCGAGTTTGCGACGCTGTCGGGCAAGTCGGCGCTGTTTGAGGTTGGGAATTGAGCTGGCTTCTCCGCGGCATCGACCAGGTCCATCGCGTCGTAGTCGGAGTTATTGAAGTAGTCGGAGTGCATTGCTGGTGTGAGAGAGAGAGAGAGAGAGAGAGAGAGAGAGAGAGAGAGAGAGAGAGAGAGAGAGGAGTGAAGGTCAGTCAGAAATGCGCGCGGATGTGTCGCAGTCGTGGTAGTTAGAACTAGTAGACAGATTGTTATTGGAACCGGGCTTGTCCCACGCCCTTGGTTTGGCGATCACCTGGACTGGAAGTCATGGCCGTGGTGAGGGAGCAGGCACCGTGAGCGACGGGCGGCAAATCCCATTGCTGCCCAAAGAGAGCCTCCTGATCGTTCCTTACAAGGCGAGGTTCCCAGAAGGCGTGAGTGAGCAGTTTCAGTTTCACCTTCCACAAAGTCAAAGAGCGCCGGGGCATCCCACTTGTGACGCCTTCGAACGGGGGTTTCGCACGCACAATAGATGATACTACCACACATAAGCACATCACCAACCAGCTTGGAATGTGGCCGGACATACAACGCCGTTATACAAGAGATCCCCATTCGCGTTTGGAATCATACAGAAGAAATCGAAGATGAAAGTAAATGCGAAAACGCATCACTATGTATGCCTTGCGAGGCATCCCTGTTGCCGACGAATAGACCAATTTTCGGGCGAATGTGCAGGGCGATCCTTCTGAAGCCTTGCAGTTCCACATACCAATTCCCTGCGAACACCGATGAATCCAGACATATCGATAAGGCTGTGGTTTCCATTCCCGCATCCCAACAGACCATGGCTAGCCGTCTGCTCCCCTCTACGCGGTGGCATTCCACAGGGCCTTGGTCTTTCCAAGGCCTGCGATGGCACCAGCTGCGCCCATGAGACCGAGGTTGAAACCCGGGAATCCGCCCTCACGCCACTGCGCGAACTGGAAACCAACAGGGAACCACGCCATCGGCACGATGAGCTCAGCCCACCACTTGGAGTCGGCTTCCTCGTCCGCCGCTCTAACAGCAGGGTCAGAGTTGTGACCAGGCTGCTCGCGGGCCTCACGAGCGAGTTGCGCCTCACGGAAGAGGCGGATGAAGTCGCAGCAGAAGCCGAGGAACCAAGCACGGTAAGACGCAAGGTAAATAGCGGACGTCGCTCCTCCGCTCTTCTGTGTCCAGCGAGCCGTCAGAGAAGGCGACAGGACCTTGCTGTCCGTCAACAGCGCGACGTTCTCAAACAGCTGGAACGCAATGTACAGGCCGCACTGGGCGACTGATACGGTGTAGAGGACCTGGTCCTGGCCCGGCTTCGGTCCCTGCGCGAGCTGGCGCGCCCACGCGTACATGGGAATCAACCCAAAGAGACGGAGAGTCGTTCGGGTGGAGGAGAGGAGGGAGCCGAGCGCGGCGATCGGGGATGGCTGAGCCGCGACGGCGGGTGTGATGAAGCTCGAGGATGGCGCATTGCGGTTGAGGAGCTGGTACAGGCGCGCCTTGAGAGGGCCGGCCTTGGAGTCGAGGTGGGCGAGGAGGTAAAGTGTATAGTTGAAGGTGGAGAGGAACGCGCTCAGCCCGCCCGGCATGTTCAACAGCCTGGTTTATGCTAGTCAGTACGGCAGGCAAGGGTTGTACCGTATCCATGTGGACCTACTTGTTCAACCGGAGAATGACTCCATCTTGCTTCTTGAGCGCCTTGGTGACCTGGGTCGGCAACCTCTTCTCTACATCGCGGGCGATCGACTGTGTCTTCTCGGACGGAGGAGGAATCTTGGTCGCTCCGTCAGAAGGGGCACCGGGTTGGCTGGCTGGCTCGGACATGCTGTCGTAGGTATGTGTGCTTCGAGGAGGGATACAGTGGTGAGTATGACAAGGGCAAAGATGCTGCCGTCCGATGCAAGACTATAAGGGAGTGGCAGTGGCCAGCGGAGGCCGGATCACCGCCGCGCATCATTTCCCCAATTCGCGGGTACCCGCAAGACTCGACACGTTCCCACGCAGGATTGCCTCGGCCGTGAGGATGTTCAGCCGACGTGCCATGTGTGGGGAAGGGAATGAGAGAGAAAGAGTGAGATCTGCAGTGTCCATGATTGGCTGGGAAGTCTCCGCACTGCTTGGACAGGAAAGCGCAACGGCCGCAAGCCAACACTCTCGCACGTGCTGCGACGGAATCACGGAGGCTCCCGTCTCTTTTCACCTCACCTCGCCCAACTAAGATATATCGGAAGGCGGATCAACTACTGTATGCGTCTTCCGGCAACACTTTCGCAGAACGCTTGCGGGTCGTGCGGAAACTGACTTGACCGTCGACTCTCCTCTCGCATGTCGAGCTGCTCCACGCGATTGACTCCTCCGCTCTAGAGGTCTCGGCCTGCCTGCATGTCTGGAGTAGGCCGACTTAGGTAGCGCCACATCAGCTGATTGAGCAACTTCCAAGCACAAGGTACCAGCAAGGCTCACGCGTATCGTGACACTGGTCAGCGATGGTAGAAAGACAAAGTGCGACAAGGGAAGGAGTGAGCAAGAGAGCTTTGCCATCTCAAGGGCACTATCTCTCAAACTCCATCATCGGCTGGCCTCAACATGTTCCCTGGGATCAAGCGTCGATGCTTTCAAGAACAAGCCTGGCGGCGGAGCGATACGCAGTAGTGGTCTTGGGACAGACGGCGACCCCGTGCGCCATCGCCAACGCAACAGCCCACTGCCATGCACGGTACTGGATGCTTCTTCTCAGCCCTGCCACACCAGTACAGTACAAATGATGCGATTTTCCAGCTCCTCAAGATGTCCTGCCTCACCTCCTCGAAGCCAAGGACTCCTGTGTGCACTCTTCGTTCTTGAAAATTCGACATGAAGTTGCGTCCTGCTGTTCTGCTGGCATGTCTAGCATCCACGTCGTACGCGTACGTTGCGAAAGCGAGAGCCGATGACGGTCAGTGTCGTCAAACTTCGGTCGTGATACTGTGAGCTTTTCCGGACCGCAGCTGCGAGAAATCGCTAAAGGTGCTGATCGAAATACAGGGGCGCGGGCATCGCTGGAATTACAGCTGCTGTACGTGCGATTCGTCCTCATACAGCCAGAGCCCTTCTGATGACCCGCCAGCAAGCTCTTGCCGATGCCTCCGTTACGCACTTCATCGTTGAGGACAATGACTACATTGGCGGCAGCCTGGTTGCCACAGACTTCGGTGGAAACCACTGCGGTGATCCGTACAGAGTCGAGCTCGGTGCAAACTGGGTATGTAAAGAACCTCTGTATGGGACTCCGCAAATGAGCTGACACTGCCTTTGTATGTGCATGGCCGAGGAGGAAATTTGTAGACCCAATAGACTTGCTGGTCAAGATCCACCGAGATAAAGTCCATCGATTCCGTCCGCTGATCGTGCGCAGCTCCAGAGACACAACGTGACCACGGTCCTTCCCGACTACGAGAACTATCTGACCTACAACGAGACTGGGGAAATTGAGATTGACCTTTGGGATGCTTACGATGAGGCCAACAAGGTGGCAACGGCTGAGGCGGGTCGACTTTTGACGGACAATGTCCAAAATCAATCTACTCGTGCTGGCCTTGCCCTTGCCGGATGGAACCCTGAGATTGACGTATGAGCGCTGCATTGGTGGAGTGGATCAATTGGTAGGTCAAATGCATTCTTGAGGCTTGGCTCACCTGATCATCAACAGACTGGTAGATCGCCGTGCCTCACGATTACAGCTCCCTCATCTTCAACACCGCGGTGGAGAACTTCACGTATGGCCTGTTCGGCGACGAAGAGCCCTTCATCGTCGACTCTCGAGGCTACAACACAATTGTCTCGGGTGAAGCTTTCACCTTTCTCCAGCCAAACGATCCTCGACTTCTCCTCAATACCATCGTCACCAACATATCCCATTCCGATTCTGGCGTGACTAGCCACAACGCTGATGGAACATGCATCTCCGCGGCCTACACCATCAACACCTTTTCTCTCGGTGTCCTCAAACACGACTCTGTGTCCTACACTCCCGCCCTCCCAACCTGAAAATACACCGCCATTCAGAACTTCGGCATGACGACGTACACCAAGATCTTCCTCCAATTTCCCACCACATTCTGGCCTCAAGACACCGAATTCTTCTACTATGCTGATCCCCACGAACGAGGAAACTATCCCCGTCTTCCAATCTCTCTCCAACGCAGCTTATCTCGGCGTCGACAGCAACATCCTCTTCGCAACCGCCACAGCCGAACAATCGCACCGCATCGAACGCCAAATCGACGCAGAAACCCAAGCCGAGCTCATGGCCGTCCTCGCCGAGATGTTCCCCAACATCACCATTCCCGAACCCACGGCTTTTCTCTACCTGCGCTGGACGCTGAATCGGGCATTCCGGGGGAGTTCTCGTACTGGCCGCCCGGCGTGACGATCCGCGAGCATCAGAATTTACGCGCGAATGTCGGGAGGATGTTCTTCGCCGGTGAGCATACGGAGCCGAAGTTCTTTGGGTATGCGCATGGAAGTTGGTACTCTGGGAGGGAGATGGGGGAGAGGGTGGCGGGGCTGCTGGGTGGGAAGTGTTTGGGAAGTGCTGGGGAGCCGGATGATGAGGCGTGTGGGGAGTTGAGGCACTTTGAGGTTGTGGAGGGAGATACGCCAGAGGAGGATCTCGTGACGGAGAATGGGTGGCCGGTGGAGAGTGTTGCGATGGAGAGTTTGGAGCGTGAGACGCCTTTTGATGGTTAGGGTTGGTCAAATGGCATCGGCCGACATGGGGACGGAGTCGTTGGTGTCATAGTGTATCAACATTGTCCGTGACGACTCAGAAAGTAAACAATTCAACGATTAATGAACGGTGTGAAACAACGACTGCGTTTCTACAAATGTACAGCATACTCGGGAAGACGTAATAACAGTGCCTCCTCACGGAGCTTGAGCGAAGCGATAATGAGCGTGAGCGACGGTGGCTGCCAATATTGCAGTTCGCATGAAGGAGAGCATTACCAGATGACCAGAACGCATGAGCGAGCAATGTCGATGCATGAAGACTGATATCGAAGGGATGAAGGTTGGAGTTGTGTGAATGTCCGGAGTACAACTCTCAGCGTCGCACAGTTGCTGCCCCGCCAAAAGTTTGTTTGTTGACCTTTCACGAACAAAAGCCATTCATGCAGAGATCGAGACAGTAGAAATCCACGACAACACCAGAATGCAGGCTTCATATCATTCAAGCGCTGCGCCGACCGGTCACTGCGTTGTGTACATGAGAGACACCGGAATCTGCAAACAAAGCATTCGTGGACGCGCTCCAGCGACAGTCAATACCGGCGCGGGATTTCACCATACCAAAGTCACGTCACTAAAGTGGTCCGAAGACGGCACCCAGATTGCGATCGTATCAGAACGTGGAGTCAAGATCGTAGAGCTCGAGCCATTACTGGACATTGCGCGCCTCGATAACGGAAGTGGAGGTCTCGGCAAGATTGCTTTCGCCGAATTCGTGGGCAATGACCATCTACTCGCGATATGGGAGTTTGGCAAGACGAAACTGTGGCATATACACAGTGGCAAGGCGGTCGAGCTACCTGATGTCAAGACGGTGTGCGATGGAAGAGCCTGGCAGACTCGACCAGGCTCTGCTAAAGCCGGGCCGAGACTGTTTGCAATGCTCTCACGAATGGCGGCGGACGACCACCTCGCGATCAACTTCTCGACCTCGAACCAAGCGCTTCCACTCGTCAAACTACCTACACATGATGCGCAGTCAATATCGTGGTCGCCCGACGGCAGATGGCTGGCAGTACTGGACGTCCCGACAGCCAGCCAAGGTATTCACATCTACACGCCCGACGGCCACCTGTTCCGATCATGTCCATCACAAAACGACAACGAGTATGGGTTGGGCATCAAAGATGTTACATGGTCATCAGACGGACGGCTTCTGGCATTGGCAAAATTCGACGGACGAGTAGAGCTCCTGAATACGACGACCTTCACACCACTGGCAGTCATCGAGCACAGCACGACCATCGATCAGAGATTACTACCTTCCGAACAGCAGGCACGGATATGGCAACAGACTGTTTCCGCCGCAAATGTACGCTCATACGCCGAACCCTCACAACCAGTCTCACCACCACTCTCCCGACTGAAACCCACCTCCGAGCCCAGTGAACTCGGCATCGCAGAGCTTTCTTTCAGCTGCGACGGGAGTTACCTAGCAAGTCGAGACTATCGCATGCTGAATACGGTCTGGGTCTGGGAGACATCAAGCCTAGCAGCACATAGCGTGCTGATCCAGCACAGCAACATCCGAAAACTCCACTGGCACCCATCATCTCCGGATACGCTGATGATTGACTGCGCCGAAGGTATTGCATATGTCTACGATGTGAGCTCATCGCATGCGCCTCGGATGTTCCAGACAGAAGCACGGCCGAGAGCGACACTTTCGTGGGTGAAGACTGCGACCGGTGCAAAACCGATCATCATGGCGACAGAGAAGACGGCGTTTCATTTCATTTATCCAGAAGGCCGCGACGCAGGGTACGAGCAGTCGAGGAATGGATCTTCAATGCAGGGTGCGGCGTTTGATGAGGGCGAGAGTGAGGACTCTTTATTTGATGTGCTGTCAGGGCGTAAGCCGCTACCGCCCAAGACGAACCCTTCGTACACGGAGATGGTAGACTTGGATATGGAGGCGGAGGATACTATCGATGGTGGACTGGAAGACACCTTCAGGGAGAAGCGGAGGGCGATTGAGACACAGCAGGAAGTAGATCCCTTGGACGACAGTGAGTTCTTTTAGCAATTGATGCGAAGCTGTAAGGATGATGAGACGATGTACGATGGAGTGAAGGTGCAGGTGATGATAATAACTGTAAAATGTGTGAGAGGCGTGAAGCTAGACTACTTCAAGGTGAGACTGCCTCCCTGTTCCCCTACCACCAAAACAACTCCTCAACCCCATCTCCACCGCCGTTCATCGTCTCCGTGGCGGGCCGCTCCGTGAGCGGCAAGACGGCGACCTCGACGGCCGGGTCCATGGGACCAAAAATGCGGTCGCATTCGGCTCTGATCGCAGCCATCTCTCTCTCCGTGAGAGGTTCCAACACCTCATGGCTCACTGGCGCAGTGTCCCATACTGCTCCCGCCATCTCCAATCCCCGCCCAGGATGCTCCCCCAGCGAGTAGGCTCCGGCCTGATAGGCATCGTAGTTGAACATATCATCGAAGTCGAAAGGGAGAGGATCCTCTCCCCAGCTCTCGATCCCTCCGACGCCAGCAGAAGCCACCGGGGCATCGACGACGGCGGCGGCGTGTCCAACCGCCAGTTCCTGCCGGAGAGGCTCCAATAGGGTCGACATCGACTCCGCGTTGCTACCATGTGCGGGCGGCATGCCGTGGGAGTCGATGTCTGCGTCGAAGTGGAGATAGTCGGAGTCGTGGTACTCCATCCTCCCGTCAGCACCACCGAAGCTCATCCAACTGGCGTTGCTTCCAACGCCTTGGTAGATGGTGGGGGCGGGGGGAGCGGTGAAGTCCGGGCGGAAGTCGAGGTCCATGCTCTCCGCGCCACCGGATGACATCGTCGGCATGGCGACGTCTCCATTGGCAAGGTTGCCGCGGAGAGGACGGCCGGCGAGTCCATCGGATCCAGTGTGGATCTCGAAGCCGCCGAGACCGTTGGTGCGCATGGCAGAGTGGCCATCGGCATGGTCGATGGCCGGGACAGGAGAGTGGAGGCGCCGTCGGCTGCTCGATGGGCCGGCGTCGTCGCTCCTCGAGCGCGATCGCTTTCCCTGCCTGTTGGCCTGATCACGTGCCTTGCGAGCGGCCTTCACCCGCAGTGCTTTCTCCTCGCGGGTTTCTTGCAGCTTCTTCCAGTCGGCTGCTCTGCGGAACATTCCATACCACTCCGCGATATGTTCCTCGTCATCGGCAGGGGCCTGCAACCAGGAGCGCTGCCTCTCACGCGAGGCGTGATCGCTGCAAGGGGAGCAAGTGTCATTCTTCTTCTTCGCTTCGAAGATCTTGCCGCATCCCGAGAGGCACAGCTTCACCTCCTTGGCCTTGTACCCAACGTTGTGGATACGGACCATGTGGCAGGTGAGGTCTCCGACGGTGAAACCTCCTGGGATTTGGTCGCAGGAGTTGCAGTTGAACTTCGGCTGGCCAGACTTCGACTTGGTGCCGCTGGAGTTGGTGAGGTGGGCTGGGTGAGAGCATGTTAGCTGGAGAGACCCATTGGAGGATCCAAGTGGGCAGAACTTACTGTAATCCATGATGTGTGGTGGGTGTGGTGAGGTGACGAGGGGTGAGGTGAGGTGAGGTTATGTGTGTGGTGGGTGAGTCTGAGCGTGAGCGTGTGAGGCTGCGTTGCTTGTGCGTGTGTGGTGCGGTTTGGTCTGGTGTCTGGTGTGTGGTGTGTGGTGTGTGAGCGTGGGCGTGAGCGTGAGCGTGTGAGGCTGCTTTGCTTGTCTGAGTGTACTGCGTGTGAGGCAACTGGTCTCTGTGTGGGATGAGGAGGACAGAGGGGAGGAGCAGGGCGAGAGACGACCAGTCTTAAACCAAACGAAGGAGACAGCGATGGGGATTTCTGTTCGAAAATAGCTTCGCTGAGAGCAACCTACCATGGTAAGAGACCTCGACATTCAGTTGATCGATATTGGTTCATGTCCAGGGCCCAGGCGGTACGGTATCGTCACCTTGTCGCAATCACATTGACGGCAATGACTCCCATCAGTAAACCGTGGTAACCAGACAGGACGAAGGCCGTAAGAGGGCGAGGGCACAGCGTAAACATCAGAACAGACCTGCTTGGAAGTGTCGCAACGACAGTATGACGACGACGATCCATTGCAAGTGGAAGAGAACCCGGACTGGATGTAGTTGGAGAAGTGCTAGAGACCTACCTACGTGCCCAAACCCTCACAAGTAAGGAGCGGAGCCCTGCGAAAATTTGCTCAACTCTATTCGAGCGTGCTGCTTTGGCAACGCCAAAAGCCCTTCGGTGGAGGATAGCAAGGTCTCAAAAGCCCGAGAGTTCGGTGGGAACGTCGTAGACCGGGTCCGCATCGCATTCGGAAGTCGAAAACACCGGGTATTGGAAGCGACGGCTGGAGCATGCTGGGAAGGCGACACAGCGACACTGGCGATAGGGGCGTAGAGGTCGGGGAGTTCAGTGGAGAGCGCGGAAGGGTTCGTAAAGAGGGTAAGGAGATAGGGTACCCCAACAGGGTGCGCAACCAGACTTGATCCAGGTGGGGCGTGGAGAGTGAAGCCGACCGGGTGGTCACCCCACCTGCTTGCGCTCCGACTCCTCCTTCACTCGCGATGTCCAGCAAGCTCCTCTTTACCCCACGATGACTCCGCTACGAGCTAAGACTCATCGCACTGTTCTGATATGTCTCGCATGCCGAGTAGACAGGAGTGCAAGCACCTCAGTGTTTGCGACCGCTGCCAATAGTCGAGCGTGTCGTCCTTGCGCCAGTCGACCGCAGGGACTCTTTGCAACGGCAACAAGCTGCGACGCAGCGAGTCGGGACTTTGGGTCCTCTCCTACGGGTACGCTTGCTGTCTGCATCAATGTTGCCGTGAAACATTTATGGACCGCTGCGTCACCGATCGCATCGAATATCCCATTGAGTCTTCAACGAAATGTAGCTTCCCCAGGCGCTGAGATGAGCTAGCATGCGTTTCATCCACTGTATCTGTGTCCAAATCTGTGTCAGTAGTTGGGGAGGTGCAAAAAAATTCCATATCACTGACCCGGATGTAGATGTAAACAAAGGACGTGAGGCTAGGGGAGAGGTGACGTGAGGTTTGATCCAATGATTGACGTTGGATTAAGCTCAGCCCAGTGGGTCCCGTTTTCAACTCCAGAAGTTCGCCTTTTGGGCTATATATGAGGTGCCGACCATGAGCAAGAGCTACCCTTCAGCATATCAACGCTGCGAATGCGGTTTCCATCGGCCAAGAATTGAACAGTCTGAACGCATTCGGAGTGCATACAGGGCCGGCGAGGGTCATGATCGATAGTGGCCCATACCAGTTTCGGTGAGCGCAAACATGGTAGCGTTGTGGCTAGAGACCCTTAGCCCTTGAATGTGCCCGATCGCAAGCCAGCCCTGCGTGCCAGAAGACGAGGTTCGACCCTGAAATTGGTTTCCATCATTTGTTGATGGACGCAAAGTCGGGTGTGAAACTGGATGCACCGCCCTTGCTCAACTCTCGAATCGCCATCGTCGCATACTGACTGCTGCCGAGTTGCAGCTTCAGAAGCACAGCGAGTTTGTCGCCGGTCGCATTGTCATCAGTCTCGGCCTTCACATGCGACACCTTCGCGCCCTCAAGCTTTTCCATGTCGGTTTGCACTAATTGCTCGTCGGGTCGGCTGTAGACTCGTAGCTCAGCTTCGACCCGACCCAAAGGCCGTGTCATCATCTTGCGATAGCCGCCCGACAGCGAGATGTCCTTCCACGCACGGTACATCTTGTGCGGATTCAGTCCACCTCCCTGCTCCGACGCCATGAAGTCCACGTAAAACTGTCCAATCTCGTTCTTCGGATAGATCACGTCAAACCCGGGCAGAGGCAGGACGAGATCGAAGATCGTGAATCGGCCGCTCTCGACCTCGTCCCTGCTCAATGGACGGGCGCGAACGAACGGATCGTCTACGGCTCCAGAAGTGGGTACACCGGCACCAGTATCGCCACCGGCAGAGGCTGAGGGATGGATGATCGGTTCACCGTGCTCATCCACTTCATCTTTGGGCATGGACCTCACGATGCCCTCCTGCTGTTCCTTCTCGCCGACCACAACAAGATCACCTTCAACCACTGTATTGCCGAAAATCTCCCAACGTTTGCCGACAACAGTGTTCCAGACGTAGCTCTGGTATGCGTGCACGTACATGAGCCGAAGGTTTCGTTGAATCTGCATCAGAGCACCCTGCCAGTCCTCGGCGGCTGGCCGCGCGCCAGTCTTGTGGTCACGCTTGCCAAGGTGGGTGATGATTCCCCTCTCTGCAGAGAATCTCCCAGGTATGCGACCGAGAGCATCACGCACGTTGCCAGTCTTGCGCCAGTCACGAATGCCGGTCGCTCGCGCAATGTCGTCGTACGGGACTTTCTTCTGTCCACGGCCACCATCGCCATTCGCAACTGCACCAGACTCCGCGGCTTGATTCTCCTCAAGAAGAGCGTCTTCATACGAAAGCAGCGAGTCAACAGCACCTTTGAGGTCGCCGCTCAGAATCTTCTCACCAATGGCATGAGTTCCAGTGGAATGCGTTCCGAATCTTTGGAGACCGTAGTAATTCAGGAACCCTTGAGTACTCAATCTCTCTGCAGCAGTGTTGGCTACTGACTTTGCGTGCTGCAGTCTCTGCTGGATGGTCCAATCTGCCTCTTCGCCGTCGAAGTGGGCATCACGAAGGGTGAGCAAGAACTGATTGCCACTCAGTTCCCCGAGCTCAAGGGAGGTCTTCTTGTACTCCCAAGGACCTGTCAAACGCCAACCTCTCGCGAATCGATTCAGCGATTCGATCCTATCACGCTTCACTTTTTGTACGGCGACACGCTGGACTGTCACACCCCTACGATCCTTCGTACCAGCGAAGCTGAAGTTCTTCACATGGAGCTTCATCTGAGATGCGAGGAAGTACAGCACCTCCATGGTGTCCTTGTTCTCCTTGTACAAAGTGAAGTGGAGGTACTCTCCACCGAGATCTGCCCAACCCTGCTTTCCACGCTGCGGTCCGCTATGACGAGCGTCGCCATTGGGATCCGAGGCAATAGACGGTGGAGCGGCTTTGATGGCAATTATGGTACCTGGACCAGAGTGGCGGTCCTGGTCCTGTACAGTAAGAGTTGAGAGCTTGGACTTGAAGATATTGCGGACACAGATATGGGCTTCGGTGCGTTTGGATTTCTCTGAAATGGGCTCCGACTCGATGGTGGGAAGGTCGCGGGGCTTACGTTCAGGCTGGGCCACGACTGAAGCATACAAGTTGACGATTGCGGACGTTGTGGATTCTCCGAACACATCTTTCAAAGTGGCCAGGTCTTTTTCGGATATGCTAGCCACAGCCTCTGCCTTTGCTGCCTTCACAGGGTCGCTCGCCCGCGCTGCGTCTGAGTCTGGTGCTGGATCTTGCTCAGGTTTGACATCAGACCCTTCCGTCTTCACGGCAGCAACAGGTGTTGCCTCCGCTTCGAGCTTTACCACGATGTCCTCCTCGAGCTTAGGCTCCGTCTTGACAGCTGCCGCGAACTGTGCCTTCTCTTCCGTCCGCTGCTTTTTCTGCGCTGCTCCACCATCATTCGCTCGCTTCCGCTTACGGTCCTCCGGTTCCAGATCGCTCGGATGCAGCACCTCGCCATTCGGGAGCACTTCGTTGACCAGGAAATCCGTGTACCGCTGCTTCACGATGCACGAGAATCCTGGCGCGTCCGGTGTCACGTAGACGGAGATGCCAACGGCGCGTTCGAGTGCTCCTTGGTCGCGAGACGGATCGTCAGCGACAGACGCATCTTTGGTGGTTGCCATCGTATGCGAGATGAGCTGATCGAGGTGCTAATGTCGCGTAGACTTCATTGATGGGCATGCCATGAAATTTGAACGAAGAAGTCTTTGGCTTGGCAGACCCCAAGCCACAGCACATGAAGGACTTTCTGAAGCTAGTAGCTACCCCAGTAGCTCGTAAATGACGTGAGTACCTTACTGAACTTTCCATCTCTAAACAAACTCACATTCACACTCTCAAACCAACAACCAAGTCTCAATCAAACGACCAACAAGACCATCCACCATGTCTCAAGCCATCCCAACATCCACCTCCGTCGTGGAGTCCGCCGTGATCAAGGCTCCTCTCGCCGCCGTTTGGCACCACATCAAGCTCGAGCAATTCAACACCTGGTACTCCGCCATCAAGCAGAGTGACTACGTGAAGGGAGCCTCTCCAGACACCGATGTCGTGAAGTGGTGAGCATTTCAGGAGGCGATTCTTCGCTGAAGCCATACTGAACGATATACAGGACATTCAAAGACGGCACCGTGCTCGAAGTCAAGCAGGAGGAGCACAGCTCAATCAGCCACTACATCACCTACAGCATCATCTCCTCTCAGCCTGCTCTCTCCTACTCCTCCGTCTTGAGCACCATTCGCTGCTACCCAGTCACCAGCGGCGAGAACGAGAACTCTACCTTTGTTGAGTGGTAAGTCTCGACGGCATCCGGCCGTCTGCCTCGTCTAATGAAAATATAGGACTGGCAACTTCTCCAGCGATGCCGGAGCCGATGTCATTCAGGACGCCAAGTTCAAGCGCCGTGAGGCCCTCGCCGACCTTGCCAAGGCTTCCGTGAAGAAGTAGAAAGAGCTGGAGCATCTATGAGACTATGAAGGCACGGACAAGCATATGACGAAGAGGTCATGAAGCGTACAACATCACTGGATGATACCCAAAGCAGTAGGCATTGAAGAAGAATTCGGACAATGTATACGTGGCAGATCAGAGACTGTTCTATCATCGTGCTCGTGGCAGTGGTCCGATCCAATTGACACCTCGTGAATGATTAGGCACTGAAGCAAGCATCAGTCCTCCATGTCCACACACGACGACCGTCAGCCTGTTTGTGTCTTCTCTGCATTGTGTCGACTTCTTCGTCTCTCATTCGTGCTGACTTGGCGCATAGGGGGTGTTCCGCCGTCGCCGTACTGCAAGCCATTGGCCGTTAATCGAAGACGCTGCCGCTCCTCATATTCGCAACGACAATCTCATCATCCTCATCGTCATCTTCATAGACTCTCGTTCCCGCTACGACGATTTCATCGCCATCGTCCTCATCCCCCGAATACCGGCGACGGCGATCTCATCCGAATCCTGCATCAACGAGTCTGCGGCTGCGACCGTCTTCGGTGCAACTCTGGCACTCCTCAACGCCATGCGATATCCAGTGATGGGGGTACCTTGCTCATCGATCACTCTAAGAGTGCCATCAACTTCAATTTCGTTACCGGGCGGTGGCAGGCCATTCATCCAGTCCTGGACCGCGCCCATGGGATTTGGATCTGCCGCCTTCTTCTTGTGTGATCTCCGTGGAGTCACCTGAGAGGTTTCGCTCTCGCTGGTATCCTTCGTGAAAGGACTCTCCGGATCGGTGAACTCTGATTCCACGCTGTCGGATGCGGTGAGCATAGTGAGTGTATCATCGTCGGAGAGCTCTTCTTGCTCCATCTCAGAATCGACACTGCTCTCAGTATCGGCCTTGTGGTCCAGTTTCAAGGCTTGCTTTGTGATAGTGAAGGTGATGTGGTTGGCCAAGGCGATCTTGCTCTTTTCCTGTGACGGAGTGCTGTTGATCAATATCCACCAGCACGATGCAGTTTCGCGCCATGCGATGGAATGGAATGCAAGGCAGAGGATGTCGATGGCCACAGCGTATGGGGCAGCCGGATGTTGCTCGATCTTGCTACGGAAGATCTCTCCGGGTCCGCAGTTGTCTTGAACGATACGCCACGCTGTGCGAGCCCAGAGATCTTGCGTGCACCACGAGGCCGTCTTCGCATTGTGATCTGCGAAGACGCTGTGTTCGCCTCCTTCTTCGATGGCCGTATTGGTCTGCCCTTCTTCAAGACAGGCAAGCAACAGATCCTCTTCCAACTCTCCTCCGTCTTCGAAGTATTTCCCATCGACAAAATTGATCCACTCGATGGCATCGTTGTATCGGCGAGGACTGTCGATGCACAACTTTGACCAGAGGGCCAGATGTGGCAATACAGTGTTGGAGGAAAGCCATGCTTCGAGTTGTGTGCGGGTCATACAGAGTGCGTGAGAGAGGTAGTCGCGGCCATTGGAGAGCTTCAATGCGTTTGTCTCCCGCTTGGAGCGTCGAAGGGTCGCCATGGCTGGTAACGTATGTAATCGGTTGGTGTCAAAGGCAGAGAGAGCTCGCTGAAGAACGTGTAGGTTTTGAGATACGCAGTGCTGCAGCAGTCGGGCTGCGAGTGAATCAATTTGCACATGATTGTGGCTGATGGCAATGGCTCGTGGTCTCTTATGTGATATTGCTTCACGGAAGGGATCTCGTGTGGCGACATTGACTCCGATGCTCTATCATTGTTCTTCGAACTTGCTATTCAGCCACAGGATGTGACTGCTATGGACACCAAGAAATCCAATTCGTGGCAGCCAGCAATCACCGACATAGTCGGTAGGGACTCTGGTTTGTCTTTGGGATATCAGTCATGCGCCATTGAGATGAAGTCGGCTTTCATGTGACAGCAGGCAGCCGTTCATTCACTCGCGTCCAGCATCGAACTCCAGCCACGGGCCGCTCAAAGCCTGCGTTTGTAAATCCTCATTCTCGACCATCTTCTACTACTATCATCAACACTCTCGTATGCAAAAGATAAAGTGTTCACTCGACCACATCTGGATCAACAAGATGCCTTCGAAGAAGCGCAAAGCAGAGACCGACTCTCCGGAGACTGAACAGCGATTCGCCGCCTTGGACTTCGACATCGAGAACAGCGACCCCAAGACTGTGAAGGAGCACGCTTTCTACCTCCGCAGGACTCTCGTCGCCGAAAAGACAAAGCACACCAACTTGATCGCCACCCACGCGCGGAGAAACGCGGTCAGAAACAAGGACATGGACTGCAGTGAGAAGATGAACGGGATTCTGCAGGCGGACGTGGCCCGCCTTCAGGGCGAGCGGGATGAGGCCCGGGTAGCTCTCACGAGCGGTCTTGCACAGGTTGAAAAGGAGAACATCAAGATCAAGCAAGATCTGAAGGAAGCGTTGACGAGGCTCGAGCAATCGAAAGCGGACCTCAGCAACCAGCATGCAAAGTGCGCTCGCCTGAAGGAGGCATACGAGGTGTGCAAAGAAGAGAGGGACAACCTCAAGAATAGACGCTAGGCATTCAATGTCAAGCCGGCGCCAGAGGCTATGTCTCGCGTGCCGAAAGTATCTCAACCCGGCAGCAATGCTATGGTCTTGATTGCGGCAATATCTGTCGTTCCGGGAGCAGCCTATTGGACTTTTGAATGGTGTACGATGTGCCTGAGAAAACGACGAGGGCGGGGAAAGAACTGAAACCGGAGGCGCAGGCAGACACTATGGGATGAGAGGCGTCCAAAAGTGGCATCTTCGATTTCAGCTGGCGTGCGTAACCTGATGCCTTTGGACTGAGCTTCCGCGGTCCTTCGCAACACGCTTCAGGCGCACGACCTGAAAGATGTGATCCAGGGTGGCCAATCGTGGAGTCTGCTCGATGCGAAACATCTCAAGTAGACAGACGTCGGGTCCAATACTTTGCAATCCTTCATTGCAAAACATTACACCATCCTTCTTAAGTTCCGATCCTTATTGCAGACATCTCGTCCCAGTCCTCTGTCTCACGAGTTCCTTCATTCAACGGAAAGCTGTGCTCATCTATCCAGTCGGCCAGGTCAAGTTGACCAAGACGTGTCGTATGTGCGTAAATGAAGCATGCCTTCCTATGACACCAATCGGGCTGATAGAACAACATCGTCTGCAACATTCGTCTAGAAGGCATGATATCATTGACACCGCAACCAATCTCGGAGGCCCCCTTCAGATCTACTGTCAAAAAGCAGAATCATTCGCATCTTTGACGCTCCTTTTCAACCCTTTCTCCAGCATGCAAATTCCCTAAAATCACCGGGTCTTCCCCCTGAAATCCTCAAGATGGTAGTAAGATGACAGAGCGCCGGTCGATGTCGATTTGCCGTGCGAATTATCCTTTCGTGAAGTTCTTTAGCGCCGAGTTACACCCTCGTACAAATTCTGGGATGGTCACGCCATTCTTTGGCGCTTCTCCTTTCGTGCAGTCGGTGCCATGCGACAACTGTACTCAAAGCCCCACTGATGGGCATAACAGTTAGCCTCCAGTCCGGTAGTGTGCTTTCTGGAGAGCGATATCCGCATGGACAGCATGTGGAGGAGCCAGTACACAATGCCGGCACTCATAATTTGTGGCATGACGATCCTTGTAGTGCAGGATCGTACCCCACGGGGTAGTCTCCAGGTGCGATCCAATAGCTCGTAGCCGATGTAGCACAGCGAATGAAGTCGCCAGCATATCAGCCACGATGACGGTGCTTCAATGCATCTCCAGCATAGGGTGTCTCGTATGTGCTTTGCTGGATGCCCGGTCCGAAGTCCGGGCCCGTCCGTAGAAGTCGTGAATTGCGCTGGCAGCGCAGTAGTATCGTCCGCATATTCCAAGACAAGCTCAGCGCGGCACCAACATCGTCCGCACGCGGTCGATCCTCTTCTGCGCGGCCTCCAGCCTCTCTAAACGCTTCTGCTTCTCCACATCTCGCTGCTCCATTGTCTCTAGTCTCTCCTTGAGTCTTTCATTCTCTTTCCCGACTACCTCTGCCACGTTCCCACCAGCATTCTCAAGCTCTTTGATCTGGGCCTTCAACGCAGCATTCTCCTTCCGCTCCGTAGCGACCATCTCATTGGCCTGCTGGAACAGCGTTGTACTCAACTCCTCTACTTCCGCGTTGACCTGCTTCTCCTTCTGCTCCGCCACTTCGCGCGCCTTTTGCTCTTTTGCGAGGGACTTCTCCAGCTCTTGCTCACGTGGAGAGGTGGTAGCTGGGCTCGTAGCCGTCGGCGCGAAGGATCCCTTGCGCATGAAACTGCCCAGTCGCGATAGGCCTGTATTGTCCGAGCTAGTTTGTTCCGAGTCCACAGTCGAAGAGCTCAGAGCTGTCATACGCTGCTCTTGGTGTTTGACCTGCTGTTGTAGCACGCGGATCTGGTTCTCGTAGTCGGCGAAACGTTGTGCTATGGATGCCATGTCAGCGGTGAAACGCGCACCCCTGTGGGCCGTGAAGAGAGCGGCAGGATATCCAGTTCGCGCCGCACTGTAGGGGAGTAATGAAACAGGGATTCCACGTACAGGCAGAGGTCACCTTCTCCAGCAGGAGACTGTTCTCTTCTTCTAGCTCACGGAGTCGCATGTGCGTGATGTCGTCTTTGGATTGCACCGAATCGTGCGGTCCATGGCGATGGGCCACTTGGGCGCCATATCGAGCGCCATTATATGCCATAACAAGGGCGGGTGAGAAGCGAGTGCACTATGGACGACATGGGCATCTGCATGCACGCGCTCGTCTATATTTCATGGTTGTTGAACACGCACATGCCCGGCGGCTGGACGCATGTGGTGCTCGGACGGCGGGCCGTTGCGAGGAAGGAGTGTATCCGATTGGTCATTCAGCACGAGCGCTTGCGCCATGTGAACATGGCCTTCCTGCTTGCCTGCTTGCCTGCTTCTTACGCAACAACGCCGTATGCAATGCTGTTCGAACCACCACGAGCTGTCACCCGCTGACACTGATGCAGCTGTCTGTATCATTGCAGATCTTGTAGCATGCTATGCACTATAGTAGTCAGCTAGCTGCCGTTCCCCACGATGCATCGCGATAAGGGACGGCAGACCTTCTCTTGCAGCACAAGCAGAATAGATTCACAGCTTGTTCACACATACATACAAGCTGTTCGATACAAGCTGTTCGAACAATTCGATAGCGTTCGCAGGCAGGTCAGCTGCAACAGTCTTAACAAGGCTTAGAAAACTGTTTGTCGGGAGGACTAGGCTCCTATAATGTTGAACACTATGATGAAGTACAATGTAAAGGGACGTATTGCGGAATTGACAGACTGGCACTGGAGAGCCATCAGGAGGTTGCGAGACACTTGCCGACACGACAGACTCTTCCGATGGTTGATATACTCTGTCAAGATGCCATTCTGAACGGGCGAACTCCGAAAAAGGCCGTCGCCACATGTTGCCGTGGTGGCACCCCTGACCCCTGCTGAGTCTGCATGCTTAGCGAACACATTGCAGTCTTGCTCCTTGTTTCTTTGGGGTAATCCAAGGCACATCTGCTTGAGGGCAAAGGACAAGGGCCAAGCATGTGCGTTCGTCGTGTTGGAGGACGGAAGCATTCCCGAGGGCATTTTTCGGCGATTACTCCGGCGACGAATCGGAATCGTAGCGGATGATGTGGTCATGGTAAGTGGAGACGGCGCTCGGTAACGAACACCGATCGCATCGTCGGCGCGATTGGCCGTGTCTTGCGTGTCTTGACTGATTGTCTCATTCGACACGGGCGGAAAGAGGAAGTCGAGTTGGCAGCTGCGAGTACCGATCTGTCTTTGTCGGGATGCTGACGATCTTTGATGGCAGCCAGTCAATGGAGGACATGGGACAAAACCGCCGGTCTCCAGAAACGCGGCCTGCAAAATGCACTACTGGGGAGCAGAAACTGAGTTCATCGCCTTACCAGAAACAGAGTTAGATTACCATGCGGCTCTGCTCGATGAGCACGGCTTAATTCATTCTCCTCTCAACTGCCGTTCATGTGGAGCTGTAGCAGACACAGAGCAGGTGGCAAAGTTCTCAGATCGTCTCAGACTGTGAGGAGATTCTCACACACAGCGGGCAGCGGAGTGGAGGCCGCAGATGGTGATGAAGAAGCAGGGGACACGTTGTCGGGTCGCGATGCTAGCCGGTCGGGCGTCACTAGCGCGCGTTTGGTGGGGTAACGACGCAGCCAGCTCCGCTTGAAAAGAGAAGAGAGTTTCCAAGCGACCACAAGAGAGGAAGCACGGAGACGGCGCGAAACTGCTGCGAGCCCCAGTCACTCTCGCACCAAAGCAGATCTGCCTTGTACACAAAACATTCGCACATTGAGAGCAATATTGCCACTCCGACTTCTACAGCATCCATCAACACTCTGCTGCCATTGCATTCCCTGCAGAAACCGAGCAAGGGAGTCCACTCCGCGAGATCCCCGCTATCAGCAGCAGCAAACCCGAGCTTTCGCGCATTCGCCACTCGACACGATTTCACAATACACGTCTTCATATCTACCGTCGACTCACCTCTGACCATCCCAAGGCATTCCACCTTGTCCTACTCACGTCCAGGCCGCGGTTTGAGACTTTTAGGTCTCCAGCACAGCAGGAAATCGCTGTCGCCGCTCGCGCGCCCGCCATCCCTGTACCAAAACTTCCTTCCCGGACCGGAGCTCCACCACGACTACGCAATAGAGATCGAGCGCTGCTCAACCCAACACACCAGATCATGTCCAGGTACCAGTCCGACGGGCAATTCCAAACCCAGTCTCAGCACAATTCCAGCCCAATGCCGCCGTCCACAATGAACGACTCCGCATTCGAGCCATCAGCGGCATTCATGTTCGGCGAAGATGACGAGCAGTTTCACGCCGCCATGCAGGGTGGTCTCCCACCTTTCAGCCAAAATCCCGGCATCAACAATGGTCTCCAGCCCTACTATGCCATGAGTGCAACCAGGTGTGTATCCCACTGTGACTTTCCTGCTTCTATCACAATGGGTCTGACAATCCTACAGCGATGGCGACACACCTCCCAGCGTCATCAGCAATCCATCCCTTCCACAGATGATGTATACTCAGCCAGGCGAGCCGTCTCCACTCGATGGGTCATGGTCCGAGCAGATGCAAATGCCATTGCCCATGCAGGCTCTTCCGCAGAGTCGGGCTCAAGCATCAGGCGTGATGTCCAAAGGTGGCGGTAGCATCTCCCAATTTGGCCAGATCACACCACCAGAGGAGACATCTTCTGCAGAACCCGCAGGTCGCCATGACTCTGGCAATGCGAAGGAGCAAGCCACCACATCAGCAAAGTCAGAGCGAGCTCGCAATGCTGCCAACTCCCGACACTCGAAAGCAAAGAGAGCGAAGGAGGAGAGCTTCAGCGGTAGGATGGAGAGTCCGTTAGACGGAGATGACAAGCGGGAAAAGTATCGGGAGAAAAATCGTCTCGCAGCGGCGAAGTGTCGAGCCAAGAAGAAGAACAACACGGAAGATCTCGAGGAAGCGGCCAGAATCGCAGGATACCAGAACATCAGGCTGAAGCAGGAAGCTCGAGAGCTCCGCGATGAGTTTTCCGAGCTGCGTTCTCTCGCTCTAATGCACGATAAAACGCAAGGCTGCAATTGCAGTGATATGCATGCATACAACCAAAACAAAGCTCAAGAGCAAGTCATGGCAGTGCGGACTGCCGGCCATGCTTCTGACCGCATCAAGCGAGGTTCGCCATCGCAAGACAGCATCGACTCTTCGGTGCAATCTCCAGTGTTCGGCGAGGATTTCTCAAGATCTCATTCGTTCTCCGGTGGAATACCGTCTTTTCAAAAGGGTCATACAGCGCGTGCACACTCCTTGGCGGGACCGGCGATGTCCAACAGCATGATGCAAGGCGACAGCAGCCAATTTGCTTTCGACACGCAGCAGGACATGGCAGCTCTCGACCTGATTATCGAGGGCGACCAGGCCAATGCGCAGTACGGCAGCTATATGCAATCTTATCAGGATCAGGAGATGGGGTTCCAATGAAGTGTCTCCTTCCGTGGTTCTGCTTCCTTTCGATCGCACGACTTGCACATCGACAGCTGGGATTGTTGGTCCCAGAACGGAGAGCGTGAACAGAGCAAAAGGCATTCGGAGGAGGAGTCGGAGTTTGGCCAGCAGGTCGATACCCAAGTGTCCGGTCAAAGGCAGGCTAGCAGTCCAGCAGATGTTTCTTGGATATGATTAGGTGGCGTTGACGGTTGAAAGGTTTCCTTGTGTTGCTTCCTGTATCTTAGCTTGGGGACGAAGGCAGCGAGGTCGGTCGAGCGCCATGGTTGATTTGCTTCCAGAGAGCGCTCCTGTACCCGAACAGCATATCGTAGTCGATATCTTTGAACTAGACGGCGTTGACGGCGGTTGTGCCTTCGAATAAAAGAGAGAATTGAAGAAGAGGTGTTCGTGTCGTGTGATTTCCGACGAGTGAGGACGGACCGCATCATCAAAGCTTCGTTCGTGCATCATGGTGAGACCCGCCAAGCAAAGAAAGAGCGTCCGCGTGTGAAGAGCGCTAGCGGCTCCCATGTGCATGTATCGCCGCCTCCGCCGAAATTCTGCTTTGACCTTGTACCTCCATAGTCCCTTCTCAGACTTGCTGCGCGGTTGCACCTCGGTGGCTTTGGAGAGCGCAGTCTGCATGGGAGAGGGTGGACAGCTCTGTCAGCTCTTTGGCAAGTCGATGAAGGTTCTCGTGAGGCTAGGAATGGTGCAGACTTGGAGGCAATCTTTCAGTCCGATCAACAGTCCAAAACAAACTTGCGAGCACTTCTGCTCCATGCTTCCAGTTGGTCCAGCGTGGATAGAATGCCATTAAGATCACCCGTCGCTTAGTCGATGCGTCCAGGTTGCGGAGTAGCTCCAAGTCTGCTGCGTAATACAGATTTTTGGGCCTCGTGTCCGTCCCGATGATAGATGGCCCATATACCCACCATCATGTTACCATCGCGCCCCGTTTGAGCCTCACTGAGCCTCACTGAGCCTCATATGCACGATTCGCAATGATCGTGGAGTGTTGGTGGTTGGAGCAAGGAGAGTTCACGTCGTCGTCGTTGAGCGCGCGCAGATTTTGCGACCGGTCGGCCAGCCATGCCTGCGGGAGTCAACACGGCCGCTTTCCCGCCTGGGACGCCCGAGTCGGTCTGGATTTTTTTTAAGGGTCAAGAGATTCACCTCTCAATTGAGGTCGTCGATTTTGTTCCGTTAGAGGATGTGTGGGAGCCATGGTCGCATGTGCGGAGGAAGAACAAAGAGGCAGCGTGAAGGTTGCGAAGAGAAGTGAAGTGTCCCTGTCATAATGAGGCACCGCCCGCGATCGGCCGATCGAATTGAAGCCTAAGCGTCTAAACAAGGCGAAGGAGATGGACGCCGCCTCCGCCGACGCCAAGAAGTTTCACATTTTGCACAATGCCAAAACGGATGTTGCAAACAGGCTTTTGATCTATGACAAATGAAGTAGGACCCAGATCTGAGAGATTATACATATTAACAGAACCTTCCTTATTACAACTTCATCAGACTATCACGACAATCGCATGCCTCGCGTTCATTCTGCTGTGGATCTTGTCGGCGCATTCGGAATGAGCTTACCACCCACGCTGAGCGGCTGCAGCCATCGGCAGCAATGAGGCTGATTTGAGAGAGACCATGCCAGATGAAGACCACATCTTCATTGTTCCGTCACATCTCCGGTCAGTGCATCGCCAACCACATCGAGGGTATACTCCTTGATTCCACAACAGAAATTGTGTTGATTGCCGATCCCAGTCTGCGGTAGCTCGGAAATGGCAAAATCGATGGAAGCAAGCATGTCAGACTCAGGGAGCACGCTACACCGTTGGCTACAGGCTGGTGACAAGCTGCGACATGAGGTGACGTAGGTACCTCGAGTTGCTAACGTAGAGCAGGATGTCTGCGAGGACAATCTGGAAGTAATGAGATCCTGATCGGAGGTTCCAATGCACGTTTTAAGCAGTGTTGGGCATTTTAGAGTAATAGTAAGGTAAAGTACTAAGAATAATAGTAAATAGTAATTACTATTTACTCTCGTTATTACTATTACTACAAACATAGCGGACATTGTTACTCTTACTATTATTCTTACTCTAGAGGATAATAGTAATAATAATAGTAATAATAATAATAATAATAATAATAAAGTAGTAATAGGGACTTATAGGCTCTAGATCTATCTAGGAGTATATATATAGTATATATATATATATTTCTAAAGTTGTTTAGAATAGTAAAGGTATTATATTAGAGGTAGAACGTATATTATAAGTATACTAGCTATAGTAATTACTATAATATACTCTATTATTTATTATTTTGTCTATATTTCTTATTTAGTAGTCTATTAACTCTTCTTTCCGCCGTTCTCTAAGATATGTTAGTACTATACTTATTAATTTACTTTATAAAGAAGTTAGACGTAACTTAGATACGATTCTAGAGGTTAGCGACTTTAAAAGGATAGGTAACTTAGGGCCCGTTCGGCAAACTTCGCGAGCCTCGTTTAGACGCTATATCGCATATATATCGGGCGTTGCCGAACGATAAAGTATAAGCCAAGATAGATCCGGAGGGGATTGTGGCTAGTGTTATAAAGTATAAGCGTTGCCGAACGACAAAGTAGACATGAACGAGGCACCGTATGAGATGCATATAAGATTTAGCTCGGTATGCCTATATAGGCAACGCGAAGCCGATATGAGGCTCGAATTCTGTATGGTGCCTCGACCCTCGACGAGGCACGATACGTTCGTGTCATCTCACACAAAGCTCGTATTAATCTTATTCAAATGCTTTCGCCAGCCACTTTCTGTACGATGTCGCACGACTGAGAGGTATCTGGGGCATTCCCGTATGACTGAAAAAAGTTTGCCGAACGGGCCCTTAACCGAGAATAAAGAAGTTCTTCCGATCGCATACACAATCGGCTAGACCTTTATACTCGTTAGATCGTCCGATGTACGCCTTTGCAGAATCGCAAGTTTTTCTTCGCACGCGTTAGAAAAGGATTGTTTCGGTATGCTCGTGACATCGGCTCAGCACATCGGTTGTCGGAATAGTTGCAGAGGCCGCTAGAGTAACTGGAGCGGGAGGCCCATAAACACCAGCCAGCCGAAAGAATCTATACTGCCTCTTAGTAAAAACATTTAAAATCCATCTCTGTGACCCGAGACGCACCGATTGCCAATAGGTATTTGTATATGCGTCAAGAAATCCTCCATTCTGGACAGTGCGGCGGTGCTAACGAAATTCCGGGACTGCTCGTACAAAGGTCTTGAGGATGTCGTGAGGAGGAGTCTGAATGTAAAACGAAGAGATTGTGTACGCCCGTCCGATCAGCTATAATAATCATCTAATCGCTACATTGACTCAAAAGTCGATGTCGTGTCGGTCTCGGAAGCACTCGTGGATCAACACCAAGCCTTGTTCGTATCTCAGAAGGAAGACAGCGATTGGAATGACCGCCAACAGTCGCATACTGCCATTTTAGGAGCAGCTAGCCCATTTGGTGCCTGTTTGCGTCTGTACGATATTATCCAATACACACGGGCCCCCATCTCCGCGACAAGGCGTTTGAAACCACTACCAACACATTGTCAACTTTTGACTCCGCTCGGTTTGTCGGATACAACCTACGCAATCCTGAGTCTTTCCGACTTCGCCGGTTCTACAAACACCATTTGGAGCATCCGCTCTAATGACGCATCTCTTTTACACCGAGTTAGACGCATCGACCTAAAGGCTTACGCGAAAGAATTCACGTACCCCTTCATCAGCAAGGGCAGCTGACATGGCGAATAGAGCAGCTGCAGAGGTGATAGCAAGAAGCTTCATGGTCGTTGCGTGTAGTCGCGTTGTTTGGCTGTGTAGGAGAATGTTGCGTTGTTTTTTGCGTGGTGATATTTGGTAAGAACAGGTGTATGAGAGGAGAAGAATGAGGAGGTCGTGAGGATACACGTGTTATAAATGTAGAAACCAAGTCTCCATCCCCTGCAGAAGAGACCTAGTCGACATCTCCGAGCAACAGTCGACATGTGTTTGAACAGGGCCGATAGGCTTTCTCTAGCTTGCTCGTCGAGAATTATAGTTTTGCTTACCTTTGAACCAGCCGAGCGTATGTCCGTGGCTGACCTCTGCTCGCAAGCTCTCCTTAGTACCCTTTGTCCTCGTTGCGTCCGGTCGTTGCATCGCTGCTTCGGATTTGGGTATTGTGCGCCGCATTTCATAATTTTACGCCCATGCGCGTTTTCCAGCGTTTCCTTTGTGAGGTCTGTTGTGCACTCGACCTCCGTCGCAGGGTTCTTCCCCCCCGGCGTCTGACAGGACCGCGTGAACTTCTCGCCCCGGTGCTGACGAAATTTCTGACTGCGTAGTCTGCATTCATTGTGGAGGCACGAGCCTTTTCAGGAAGCTTGCAAGCACTTTCTGCACCACCTCTAGCAATCGTATGCTACGTAATCTGACAAGGAATATTTGACAACCGTTCACAACTTTGAGGGGTAGCAGAGCGATGCATGCAAGGCTTTAACAATAATGGGGAGAGTCTGAGACCAACAAAGCCTGGGAACACCGTGATTTGCGTGAAGAACTACGATTGTTGCCTCATTTGACAGCAGGGCGTTCCTCGCCCAAAGATAAGTAATGAAGAAGATTCGTATAATCCCAAACCTGCAACAACCCGCCACCGAAATGCTGCTCCCGCTACCACCGTCTCGCCTCACCGGTGGCAGGATGTAGAAGGGCAGGGCACCGCCAGATGATGAGAAGGCGGCGAGACGTGAGCGACGTGAGCAGATCCAACGGAATAGAAGGAATCGGTACAAGAAGACAATCCAGTGTTAAAATACTGTTTCGTAGTGAAGTGATAGATGTCGATGTCAAGATATGAAGGCCATCGGCGGACGTCGTCATCACAACCCAACAGTCCTTGAGAAGCAGCAACGTTGGTCTTGCCGTGCTGTTTCGCGCCTCGGACACCCGCTTCAATAAGCCGAAATTCTCAAAGAGGTGGGTCTGGATCCCCGGGAGGCGCAGCAGGTGCTGAACACTCTGGCCCTGCAGCATGGTCTCTGATCATACAAGAACAGGACGTTCTTGTATATGACAATCTCGCGGGGAAGTCGTCGCAAAAAGCGATGTTGATCCCGCTCAGTTGAGAGGACGGCCTCGTGGATCCACAGAACCTTTGCGGACACACTTCAAGGGACGAGTCGCAGCGACTTCAGATCCTCCGACTCTGCATGCATTTCGATTCGCTCGAACAGCTCTGCCGGCACGCCGTCAAGGCATCGGTCTCCAGAGCGGCCCTGGTCGCTGCGCTGATGTGATCGGCATCGAGTTGAGAGGACGAATGGAAAAATCGTGCGGGAGATGAGACTGTCGCAGTCCTCATCGTGACAGCGATCGACTTCGATAAGCGGATCTGGTGTGTACGGTTGGCAGTCGGCGCAGAGAAAGGTCGTGACGATCAATCCCAGCGAGCTTCCCTATCCTAGCCCTTGCCCGCCGGGCAGAGGGGTTTCCAAGGCTGTATGCCTTCGCCGTACCCATCAAGTTCGTATATGTGCAGTGGCTTGCTCTTCACCGGATTCCTCCTCCCACAGCCAGCCTTTGTCGCTCGAGCTTTGAAGTCAGTTAGTCGTCGTCCCGAGTGATCGAAGTTCGTCTGCAACAGCGGTGTTGTGATTACGCTCTGCCACTTCGAGCGCCGTGAGTCCGTCCGAGTTACGGATCGACGTATCAGCGCCATGTGCGATCAAGATTCGGACACCGCTTAGTCGTCCCACTTTCGCAGCCTCATGGAGAGGAGTGCCTAGGCCTACAACCTTGCGAACCTCATAAGAGAAGCAATGGTCTTGGTACATCCGGGCATTGATACCCTCTGGACATCGTTCCAGGACCAGCCGCAGAATCGCATCATAGTCTTCTGGCAAATGCCGGGCGGCTGCGAGGTGTAGGAGTTGACCTCGGAAGATCGTCGTAGTAGGACAGTGTAAGAACAACTGTTCTACTACTAAGTATGGTGCTTCTACGACAGCAGTCGATAGAGGCGTGATGTCCATCTGGCAGGTTGCATTTGGATCAGCCCCATTGCTTAGAAACCAGGCAATAAGAGAATCGGACACGCGCATTGAAATAGCAAACCTACGGTATTCTGTTAGCAAAAGCGGGATCGACGAGGCTTTCGAACTTACGAAAGGAGTGGAGGTATATACCAGTCCTCTTCCTCGTTAATGTTCCTCCCATACTGTAAGAATAGTAAGAGCAGCGGAGTCGACTCTTGGACAATAGCGGCCTCGACAGCCCCAAGACATACGGGCTCACCGACAGACAAGAGCATCTGTACTAGATCCTCTTGCCCATACCGAGCAGCTCCGGCTAGACACATCTGCATATCCCTTGGGTCCGTACCAATTTACAACAAGTGATGTACGCCTGCCGAGGCGCGGTCCGTAGCACCTTCCTGCCACGCGGCCTCGATCGCCCTAAAGTCGGGGTCGGAGGAATAGAGGAACTGCGTATCCACGCCGTCGGAGGGCGCTGAATCCTCGATAGGCTCAAAAATAGGTAGCTCTCCCAGCGGGGGATTGTCCGAGAATAGTATCCGCTGCATTTCAGCATCGTAGCGATGTAGTGATGTCTCCATCGAGAGGAAGGACGTCGTGCGCGTGGGTTGATCTCGAGGGAGTTCGAGGCCCGAGGAAGAGCGAGAGGTGTCCGGCGGGCGAAGATAATGCGACTTAGACCGCGCTGACAAATCATGGCGTCTAATGTCGCACGGGCTATGTTATATATATTTTCTAAGATAGAAAACATTAATATAGCGAGAAGTATACTTTTTAGAATTTAGTAGTATAACTATATATTATACGTCTATACGCGGCTATAATAGGGTCTATAGGCTCTTACGCGTTCCTTCGTATATATATACCTATAGAGCTACTATTACAATTACGGGAGATAAAAGACTACTAAATACTAAGAGTACGAAACGGACAGAACGCGTATAGGGAAGTTAGTAACTATAGTAGTACTATAAACAACTTACTAGTAATACAGATACGACGACTAGGCCTAGATACTCTCTATATACTAGAGATAGTATTCTTTAAGGTCCTAAAGCGGAGTAGGCTCCTCGTAGTAGGTAACGGTAGTACTATATTATTATCTATAGAGTAGGACTAGGCGGAAGTATATAGGATTATTAATAGCCGGCGTATAAGTAAATATATACTAGAGTAAGTATAGACTAGGGGGCGTAGAGCCGTAGCGTACGTAAGGGCGAGGGCGAGTAATATTAGAAAAGAGGATTATAAGTAAAATAGATAGAAGTAGTAGAGGGTACGAGGTCTTATAGTCTAGCTAATATATAGGCGGGCTACTATAACTATATTAGGTAGTATAAGGGTCTAGCGCCCTTCTTTAATACGTAGCGCAACCCCGTACTTTATCTTAGTAGCCTATATCCTTTTCGGCGCATACTACTAGGTTCTAGGCTACTTCCTTATCGAACTTACTATATCTAATATATACTCTAAACTCTTATATATATATTATTTACTTATAATATTAAGTTCGATCTATTCGATATAACTTCTCTTATAGATAAAATAACGAACAATAGTATTAGGATTACCTCTTAGTAAGATAGGGAGGGAGTAAAGTAGGAGAGTATCGAATAATAGGTTTTAGAAAGTAACGACTCGA
>JYJE01001422.1:0-66746 GCA_000983655.1 Zymoseptoria brevis
TCTACTACCGCCGAGAACGAAGTAGAAGCGACTATCGAAGAAGTAGAAGGAAGCGGCGGCGGCGGCGGCGGTTACGATAACGACAACTACGACTATAAAGAAGACGACTAAGAAGACGGCGATAGTAGACGGCGTAGTAACCGAGATAATAATAACTACCGAGAATAGTATAGTTATAGTCGAAGAAATAGTAATTATAATAGTCGATCTATACCGACCTCTACCGTCGGCGTAAGGAGGGTAATATAACCCGGAGGCTAGCCCTTCTATAGTAAAGGGCCTACTAAAGAAACGACGGAAGGTAGGAGTAATAGCGGCGACGGCGCCGGCTAGTAAGGGTATTATAGATATACTATAATAAACAAAACGGATAGTAATATTAATAAATAAACGATAGTTATAGTCTAAACGTAGATATTTACTAGTACGCTCTACGTATATCTCTTACTTACGTAAACGACTCGTATAGAAGCTAGAAACACCGAATCCGGTATTAAACGCTTAGCTAATTAGAGCGCTAAGAACTCCTTTAGTTCTAACGCTCTTAGCTATATATAATATTACTATTTCCTTCCTTTCGGTAAGGAGCTACCCCTCCTCTTCCGGCGTATTAGTAAGGTAGTATATAATAGTTACTCCTCTATTTACTAGCCCTTATAGTAATGCTTAGTTCGAGCCCGGCGCAACTACCTCTCTTACGTAATAGAAGAGGGAAGGGGTATAGATGTTTTTTAATGCCTAATTAGGCAGCTGCAACCCTTTTTGGACCGGAAAACTTCTCGATTAGGCTTAGCGCGAACGTATAGCTAATAAGAGCGAGAGACTCCTTTAATTTTGTATCTACTACCCTTAAACCGACAGCGACGGCGACGACGACGGCGACGGTAAGGTATCCTAGTATAGGGACACGACGGAGGGAGCGAGTCGCGATACACACCAACGATTAGCTAAGAGCACGGACTGGTGCCCTCCGGAGGGTCTTAAGTTAGGGCTGGTGCACCGACATGGCTGCTGGGTTATTGGCCCGAAGGGCCTATAATAGTCGACTGGATTTTTGGCCCCCAAAAATTTGATTGGCTGTAAGCCAAAGTTGAAAAAAGTTGCAACCACGTGACTCTGTCCACGTGATTCCGCCCTGTCCATCGATACCGCCGCCGGCAGGCAAAGGGGGTCCTAGGGGACTCCCCTATAAAAGAAAAGCACAATCCCGAACTTCTCGTCGCACTATTATAAGCCCGAAGGGCCACACACTTGAGCACAGCTCGGCGATATGCTTCATTATAGCCATAACCCGTTCCTCTCGATGCTGCGACTTTCTCACTTTTATACTGCACCACAACCATGTCTTCACCCAGGAACCTCGGCTGCTTTCAGCGTACCTTTGAGCAAGTCTTCAAGACATATCGCTCCACTGCAAGACTACACAACCAGCCTGCCATCCGCGCATTCTCCTTTCCAGTCCGCCAACAACCCATCGCCGCATCACCTCTGAACAGAACCACCCGCCGCCACAACTCCACCGACTCGGAACCTCAAACGCGGGCTCCACGCCCTCTCACAGACCGCACTCAAGAAGGTCAAACTCCTTCAGAAACCTCCGCCCAACAACAATCCGACGCCGACGCCATCGCGCTCCGCAAAGCCCTCTCTCCCGCCTACCAACTCTGGTTCACCTGCAAAAAGTGCCTCGAACGATCTGGCCACACCATCTCCAAACAAGCCTATCATTTCGGCACCTGCGTCATCAACTGTCCGAAATGTAAATCCCAGCATCTGATATCGGATAATTTGCAGATCTTCAACGACAAGAGTATGACAATGGAGGATATCGCGAGAGAGCATGGACAGCTGTTGAGGAAGGGGAGGTTGGGTGCGGATGGCGATGTGGAGTTTTACGACGACAAGGCGACGGATATTGTGGAGGATGCGGCGAAGAAGGAACAGGAGAGGTTGGAGAGGTTAAAAGGTGAAGATGAATGAGGATGTGTGGGATCTGGATTCTGATTGAATCTCCACTCTTTGGCACTGGATGGATGGGAAGTGCTGTGCCAGGTTACATGTTCGTGCACAATCTCCTGGAGCGGACCTCCTGGCCGACGTCGATGTTACATCCCGCCGTGCCGAGTCGCGACGCAACGCTTCAACGAGACACTTCTTCTCCCGAAGAAGTACGCGTAAGGGATGAATCCCCGAATCGAGAGCTTTCATGCTAGTCCTGCGCCATGTCGCCTGATACAGCGACGTCGCGAGACAAAGTATCGAATGTCGGCCAACTGGTCACGGCCGAAACCGACGTCTCCTCGGCGACCGCTCTGTGCTCGTGCTGGCCGTCCGCTCGGCTCGACTTGCTCTTCTCGTTGCCAGTGGCATCGCAGAGCAACTTGCCATCATCGCTTTCGAGCAGTCTAGAGAGCAGCTTTTAGCGATGCAGAAGAGTCTCCGGTAGACCTGGACGACTGGTACCAGTGTCCCTCGCTCAATAAGGCATTTTGAACCAAATGATTACGCTCTCACCTCTGACCCTCTCGCCACATCACTTAATCCCCAAGACCCCACACACGACCTCCCTCCTCTCCTCGCCCACCACGCCCTTGATCACCTCACCCATACTCTCACACTCCTTGATCCCCCTTCCATGCTCAAACGCCCACTCCTCGCCATTCCCTCCCTCTTCCTCCAACCGCACCTGAAACGCCGCCCATTTCTGCCCTTTGAGTTCCGCAACATGTTCCTTCACGGCAAGTCTCTCGCCGGAGAACATCATCACGCCTGGATATCCAGGTTTCGTCAACCCGGAGATGTGCTGAGATTCAGAGGAAGGCTGGAGAGCCAGTTTCCGTTTCGATTGCGCGAGGAGGTGGTGGAGCCAGATTATCACCGTCAAACAACCTCGTTCCTCCGCCGCTTCAGTGCTCTTAGAAGAAGGCTCAGAATCCGTTGGCGAGGAAGAGAGCTCGTCAAAGAGAGCAATGACAGCGTCGAGACATTCTTCTCCTACTTGACAGGTTTCGTTGATGGAGCGTTGCAGCGCATCGCGGACATCGGACTTGTGGGTGCTGGCTAGGAGGACGGAAGGAAGGGATGTGGAGAGGTAGGTTTCTGGCAGGCGGAGGGTGAAGGTTGATGAGGAAGATGAGTTGTAGGTGAGTTCGCGGGAGTTTGCGGTCCAGTGGAGTTGGTCGGGGTACATGGATTCGAGGAGGGAGATTTCTGTTTCGAGGCGGGATGAGGGGGGAGGGTCCATGGTGGTGAGGTTGATGTCGTGTTTCGTTTGTGGTTTGTATTCTTTCTTTGGTTCTTCGATGTGATGCTGTGGACTCCTCCCGGGCTTGCTTGGGAACTGGAAGCGCGGCCTGTTTCTATATCATTGCAACTCGCAGGACTCGCACTTCCTTAAGCTGAATCTTGACGATGGAGGAGTTCTCCATGTGCTCTTCGCCTCTACTGGGATTCTTTGACTAGAACAAAAGGTAGCAAGACCAAGGCAAAGGACAGTTCCTCCCACGGTCGGGTTACGTCGACAGGCGTAGTCAGCATGGAAAGCGGAGCTGTCTCCGCAATCTGTTTCCATTTGTGCTCCTTCTTTCCTTTCTCTTCACCTCCTTAAATCGGATCGTTAGATGTGTGATTTATGAGACGGTGAACCGCCCGAGATCTCGCAAAGACCAATTCTCTAGCCGATGTGCAAGAAGGATCTGGACGCCATGCATATCTTTGCTGCATTCGCGAGGATGCCATGGCAAGACGGCACGTCTGAGCAAGACAAGGCTGAGGCCCTCACTTCGTTGCAATGTGCTTCTCGTCACACCGTACTAATGCTGTAGACTCAACATGGCCGCAATTGCTGAGCCAACGGAATTGCAACAACTTTTGAAGGACCTGGAGCAACGGAAAGAGGCCTACGATCAAGCTTTCCGCACAAGGTACAGGAGTACACAGCCAACACAGCCTCGCCACAAGCCGTGTCTTCGAACACACCAACCTCAGCTCCAAGTCCGAGAGTATCGTATCTCCCGCGTTCCACTCCACAACGGCCTGCCACGCCATAAGACGGTCTGGTGCATTTCAGAAAGTGGCCATCGATAGGACGGTCGACTCTCGATTCCGCATCTCCCTTTACGGGCGATCAATCCGACGATGAAGAAGATCAGAGTCTGTATGCTCAGGATGCTCTTCCGCAGGAGAACTACGGAGACGAAGGTCTCCAAGAACATCTCCGAAGTTATACTTGGGATGAAGATGGGCGAAAAGTAGTGCGATCGTTCGCCGGGGCGAGAACTGGTCCCGAGAGCGAGCCGCTCATCCTACCGCAGAAAGGATCTCTGCACGACCGATCGCACCACACCCATTTCCAGATCTTCGATGTAGGAAACGATGGTGCTCTACTGCCCATTGAAGCGAAGCACGAAAAAGTCACAAATCGGCCCGCGGCTCTGTGGCAGACGATCAAGAGTATCAACCCTGAGTCAAGACAGCGTAAAGCTGTCGGTAGACTCAACATCGTTCGCGAGCCGGCTCCAATACTGTTCGGTGCTCTGCACTACACCATGAACAAGCACTTTGACGTGGATGAGCTCTTTGGGCATCTCGTATCAACAACATCCACATGGTGCAGTTTCGACCGTGCTTTCCACGCCGATCCGCGGCGGCAGAGCTCGTTCGCTTTCGTCTTCGAGTACTTCATCCTTATTGGCAAAGATTGCCAACCCATGGCATGGCAGATGGCTGACTCTCACCGGTCGCGGGACCCTGAGCATGTTGCCATCACGAGATGTAGTTCGGTCGTTGCACTGTCGCTAAAGGGCAAAGCTATCGATAAGATGCGAAACCCGGATCGTCGAGCCGGCAGCACCCATGGCTACGCATACGACCCTTGGAGTCCCTACCATGTGCTCAATATACAGTGCTTTCCTGACTGGGAAAGCTCGATGGACGTACACGGTTCGAACCAGCATTATGGTATGTTCACGTCTCGCCGATCGACGGGCTATCTCACATCACCTGCTAATCTCACATGCCAGTGAACGGAGTTGAGGCATTTCCGGTGACTCTACTAGCAGAGTACAAAGATGCCGAGAAGCGCTTCGATGATATATACAAACAGATTGCCAGACTAGTCACACCTCCACTCGCCTTCATGTTCGAGTCCGACATCCGCGACAAACTGCTTTTCGAGGACGACAAATACACCTATTCCCGGCGCTACTTCTGGGCTTTCCAAACGCTGGGCATCATGATCGACAGCATGAACGCAATGGTCGACGCATACGAGGACAACTTCACCGACGAAGTCTGGGAAGGACAGCACCGTACCCTCTGGCCGCTGCTTGAACAGGAATCCGCTCGCAACAAGTACTACAAGAAGAAGCTCGCTGTCGTGCGAATGAAGTTCGCTCGGCAGGTGAGTCGCATCAAAAAGCTGATTGCGGAATACTAAAAGAGGCGCGAGGAGATCGCCCGTCTGCGCGACCAGCTCTTTTAGGGTACGAGTGTTATGGAAGCCAGGAAGTCCGTCCAGCAAGCGGAGATCACTGTTCAACAAGGATACAACATCAAGCTGCTGACACTGGTGAATTTGTTCTTCCTTCCGCTCACTTTTGTCGCCTCGGTCTTTGGAATGGAGATCCTCCCAGATCGTAAGCATTTTCCGTCAATCATACAAGCCACTTCGCAGACTAACAGTGCGCAGGCGAGCCATTATGGAGGTTCGCCGCCGTCACGGTCGCAATCTGTCTCCCATGCTTCATCCTCGTCGACTCCCTCAACTCGCGAGCCGGTCTCCATTGGTGGCGATCAAAGTGCTACGCCGTGTGGAACAGTCTCCGCAGGATGCGGCCGGGATCGCACTCCTCCAACGACGACGACGATTCACCAGCTTTCAGTCGGGCGACCAGGATCGTGGCTCCCAACCACTGCCAACGAATACCCTCTGCTAAGCGACATCTCAACGCACGCGAAGATGGCGAGGCGACTGCGCAGACTTTCGTACAGCAAGAATGTTGAGAAATTCTCTCCACCGCCTGTGCGTGAGGCCGTGGTTCGCGAGGAGGCCGATGTCGTACCGCAGATGGAAGTGCAATGGGGCGAGCCGCGGCAGCCGGGCATGTCGCGTCGGATGAGCGAGATGATGGATGGGGGCATTTCGCCGGTGGTACGAAGTCACACGTTGAAAGAAGAGACGGAGGATCAACAGCGAGGCGGCCAGACATAGCCACGTACGACATCTTACCTTGCTGAACCGTCCGAGCTCTGTAAATGTCGTTGTTGGCGTCGGCTACGGAGCCGCAGGGTCGCCGCCTAACTACCTTTCAGCTCTCTGAGAGCGCCGACAACAGGATCCAACCGACACCTCCATCCCTTGTACCCTACATGAATCCATCAACCACACCCTCCCCCTCAAAGCTTCGCCTCCCCACTAATAACATCCTTCAACAACCTCAACCCCTCCTCCGCAAACCTCACCATATTCGCAACCCGATCCCCACCCAACCCCGTCTCCACCTCCCTCACAAATGTACCCCTATCACAATCCACCGCCAACGCCACATACCCCGGCGTCCGATTCCTCGTATACCCACCCGTCGGTCCCGCGGTACCACTCTCCGCAAGCGTATACGTGCTCTTCAAATCGTTCCTCACCGCTTTCGCGAGTCCGGATACGATGTCCGTGGTGGGACCTTTGTAGGCGGCGATGGTCTCGGGCGTCCACCCGGCGTAGGCGACGCGGGAAGGGAGCGTGTAGAGGGTGAGGCCGCCGGAGTAGATTTTGGAGGCGCCGGGTTGGGAGAGGAGGGAGGAGGAGATGAGGCCTCCTGCGGCGGTTTCGGCGATGGAGAGGGTTTCGGAGCGGGATTTCAGGAGGGTGGTGATTTCGGTGAGGAGGGGGGTGAGGAAGGGTGGGGGAAAGGAAGGGGTGGAGGTGGACATTTTGCGGGTGGGGGGAGGAGGGGTGATGAGGTGAGTGGTTGAGGGTGATCTTTTGCGGTGTTGTTTGGGGGGATGTGGTTAAGATGGTCCTCGATGAAGGGGAGGGGGAGGCTTTGTTGGTGGAGGAGCGAAGCAGTCTGATTGAACAAGGACGGAGACGCGACAAGCAACTCATATGTAGAAGTCGAAGAGTAATCCGTTCTCCTTGAGATGATAAATCACCATGGCGTTAGGATGACATGCAGGACATCATTGCGGGGCATGCGTCCGACATTGATTATTGTGCCGACATTCTCACAACCATGCCCATGCCCGGCGTCCTGTCATGACCAAGGTACGACTCGAAGTCAAATCAGCCGCCCCTCAGGGCAGCGACCAACCAAGCGACAGAATTGAAGCGCCTCCGACATGGACGACCTTGGATCAAGGAAGACGCCTTATTAGGATGCCTTTATCTTCGACCTACCGACCTCTTCGTCGAGGATACATTCGTACAAGTCGAACTTCTGGAGCCAGCCATAGCGTTGCGGAGAGCCTGCTCGGTAGCGGTCGTAATGCTACGTTCTTCATCTCGTCAATCCGCCAATCGCAGACTACCTTAGAACTAGTTCTAGCCTAGCCGGCTAGTGGTGCACACTAGTCTGGACAACCTCGCCGCTCGCTTTCTTATGGTCTTATCGACTACGACGCCGCACCTCTCTCGGGGGAAGGACACTGGAACAGGAAGCACTTAAGAAGAACCACCAAAAAAAAAGACAAGTCCCTAATTCCTCTAACAAGTTCGACAAAAGAAAGGAAACGAGTGACAATGCTCTTCTCTAACATTCCGCATCCTGCAAGCCTCTAGGACTTGCACTTCCTTTGCACACCCGAGGTCAACCTTCAAAGTATCCTTTCACCTGTGGCACTAAGCACAGCTCTTAAGTAGTGTAGTCTCTCGAAGGTCGTCTCGATGTAGTGGGCTTGGCTGTGTCGACACTACGGAGAGCAGAGCGAACCGGTGTCATCGCTTTCAATAGTGTAAGTTGAAGACACGGGAGAGCGAAGTGAGATAGTGAGGTCTTACCAAGTTCCGGGAGCGACACATATGCTCCTGCCTCCGACGTGGGCGTGTTCGCGGCAGCACCATTGGTTGGGGGTGCAGGCTGCCTCGCTCGCGACGGCCAAGCCGATGAAGGCGACGACGATGCTGGTGAAGCGCATGGTTGGAGTGGTGTGTTGGTTGGTTGTTGCGTTGGTTGCCTTGGTGCGTTGGTGCGTTGGTTGCCTTGGTGTGAACTGAACGATACGTTAGCGAAGAAAGTGCAAATTGAAGAGATCAAGGCAGCACACCTGGTGGAATCTGACCGCGAAGTTTTGAAGAAGGAAAAGAGAAGAAAGAGGAAGAGGGAGCTGACTGCGCTTATATGAGGTGGAACAACACCTTGCCATTTGCCTCGAATGATCTCCTGATTCTCCTCATTTGGTTTCCTGTCTCGGGACGCGCCCCCCCGGACGAAGTTTGGCCGCCCCTGGTCGGGAGTTTTATTGGGCTACATACATGCTTGTCTACGAGGGTTGGTATAGGTGGCACCACGCACAAAGTGTAAACGAGACACGTTCCTATATACCTTCGGCAGTTCGACAAAGGAAACAAACGGACGGCACGCTTTAAGAAGAACTCTCGCAGTCCACTTAGTACAGGATGTTCGAAGAGGACGGGTAGAAGAGGGCGGGTGGGGTGCGAGACTTGACTGTATGCGGGCCTTGCTCAGAAAGAGTCAGCGAAAGGTGATGACACGAGCCAAGACAGCACTATTATGTTTGTCAAGCATACCAAGCCTGCCGATGCCGCCAGCGCCTGACCACCAGCTAGCCCATCCGCAGGACGACAGCTCGACGGCGTGGCACCGAAGAAGAGAAAGACTGTCCAGGAAAGCGTAAGCCAAAGTAATGGTGGCGCCATCAAATTCGACGAGACCGCTGCAAGTACACCCGCCGCACAACCTGAGCTTGTCGAGAAGGCAGCATCTCCACCCGCCGGACTTCCGATCTTCAAAGACAATAGGCCCAAACGATCGCGCGGCTTGGCTGCTACCACAACTGGAGGACTTCAGCTGAGAGCGTCATTCTTGCACCCACAGAAGGAGAACCTTCCCGACGGCGCCATCAGGTAGGAAGAGCAGTTGGACATCGATGCTCTGAGAGGCGATACACTGCACGACCAGGAAACGATTGAGCCTCGACCCCTGTGTCACAGTGCAGTCCGGGACCAAGACTCAAAGTTCGGCAATAACTGACGACTTGCGTCCACGGAAGAGACGCCGGAGCAGAACACGAGGCGACGAAGAAGCTGAAACGGTCATCCGGCAGAGAGGCATTGGCGGACCTGTCGAGATCGAGAGAGCTGTGGTGGCGGGATATAGAGGGGCTGTGACAGACTGATGCTGGATGCATGTTTTCTACATTAACAGATGGAGTCTCCGACTCCTTTCAGTAAACTCCAAATGATTCTTCGGACTCTTGGCCAGCCACATGGTGACTCTCCACAGTGAAGTGAGGGACCAGCCCAATGTCTTTCACGGCCGCACTTCAAGCCAGACTGGTATGGCGGAAGTGATGCTTCTTCCTCCTCGCCTCAGACTCTCGACAGCGAGCAGAGGAACCAGTCTAATGCCTGTCACGACCGCACTTCAAGCGAGATTGGCATGGTAGAAGCGGTTCTTCGCCTCTCATGAGCCTCTCTCCACAGTGGGACTAGGGACCAGCCCAATGCCTTCCACGACCCCAGGTCAAGCCAGACTGGTATATCAGAAGTGATCCTCGATCTTCTCATACAGGCTCTCCTCAGTTAAAAGAGGCACTATCCGAATCCCATCCACTCCCGCCCTCCACACGAGGATCATAATCAGGAAGCGCGCATGCCAATATCTCCCCAAAAGCAGAAAAAGGCACCAAATGGATCTCTTCCACTTCCGCCCTCCGAGCGAGAGTCGTGATATGAAAACGCCAACAAGGCAATACGGATATCTCCCCAAGAGCAGAAAGAGGCACCGACGGAGTCCCTTCCACTCCAGCACTTCGGAAAAGACTCACGTGGCGAAAGCGCGGGAAACCGTTATGCCAATTGCCTACTCAGCCGCCCGCTCCATCAACTCACAAACCGCATGAAACACCGCCCTCGCCCTCTCATCCTTCTGCAAAGCCTCATTCTGTCCTCCACCAGAATTACCCTTATTCCTCCTCCCCAACCGATCCGAATGCCACCGAATCTTCTCCTTCTTCAGCAAATTCGTCAATTCCTTAATCTGCGGAGCCGTCGCCCTCGCCTTGACAAATCCACACTCTACCCGTCCCGTACCCGGAACTTCGCTGTACGCCGGCTTGAGCCCGACAACGCCAAGATAGAACGCCTGGGCGTTGGCTTGCATGACTGTCTCCTCTGACCAAGATGAGATGGAGACGTCGACGTCTGGTGCGAAGAGAGTGTCGCGAGCGGTGAGGGAGGCGGCGGCGAGTCCTCTAGCGGGATAGGGGACGTTCGGGTCGAGTGGGGAGAGGTTGTTCCAGCGGTCAGTGTAGAGTTTGTAGAGGTGTTTGGCTTCTTCGGGTCTCATGAGATTGGCGGGAGGGCGTGGTTGTGGTGGACTGTAGGCTTGGTAGGCGGACGAGTGGCGATGGCTCGACTGGGGCGGCGTTTTGTAGGAGAAGTTGGCGGAGGAATGGCGATGGCTGGCTTTTGGTGGTGGAGGCGGAGTGAAAGAGGTGCCCCGGTAATTTGGGATCGATTCTCGGTGGCTCGTGTTTGGAGGTGGCATGTGAGAGTATCGATAGTTTTTACGTGGGTCTTGTTGCGGTGGGTCGCCGGGCATCGCGAAGAAACTGTAGTGAGCATCGCTTGCTGACTCAGGTATGCCGCCGCCGAAGATGTGTTCGTATGTGCCAAAGCTCTGCGGCCTGGCGAACGGCTGGAAGCCATGAAGTTGTTCAAAAGCGGTGAAGACGGGGTCAGGATCATGCTCGGGATGCCATCCAGGTTCAATACCAATGTCGAGTGGGGTGAAGATGAAGTGCTCTTCGAGCGATGATGGAGGCTGCGTCGGTGGCGGCGGCGGTCGCCTGACGGACGGCTGTCTGCCTGGCGCGGATCGAGGATGATATGACTGCGGGCGTGGTCGTTGCTGGGGAACAGCATTTCTCCTTTGCTCTGACTTTGCTCTGCGCAGACTGCTTGTTGCGGTAGCCAACGCCATCTCATGATTTTTCATGTCATCTACCACCCGTTGCAGAAGACTTGAGCTGGCGTTTGGCTGCCGCGTAGCCTGCTCGAGACGCCGCTTGCAGCTTTTCACTGCTCGCCGCTGTACCTCAACAGCACTCTCCAATGCTTGAATCCATAAGTTATCTACCTCGCTCTGGCGGGCAGGATGAATGTCGTGATATTCGTCCTCGGAAGATGATGATACGCGGTCAAAGTCCGCTGCCTGAGTGGCAGTTCTGGGTCGTGGCCGGGTGCAGCCAGGTTCTTTCCTTTCCGAGCGATGGGCAGTCTGCTGCGGTCGCTCGGCTGAGATCTTTTTCGCGGGAGACAACTCGCGAGCGATCTCCTCCTTCCCTGGCTTTGGTTTGGTATCCAAGAATCGACTCTTGATCTTCGAGAACATCGACTGTGGCCTTGCACGATTTTGATTGCCATACTTCTCGTATGCCAAATGATCTTCCGAGCTACTCGTGCTCCCACTTGCCCTCTCAAGCTCAACCTGTCGCCTCCCGTCTTGGCCGTTATTTCTTGTCAGCACGTTCCTTTGGTCCTCCTGCGTCGACAACATATCCTCCAGCAGTCCAAAAGCATTCCCCACGAATGTCGAAGTCCTGTTTGCGTTGCGTGTAGGCATCGTGAGACCGGCACCGAAATTATCGCTTGTGTTCCTTGTCATCGCACCAAAAGAAAGACCTGGGGCCGAGAAAGTAGCTGTGTTGACGGTATATTGAACACCGTTGTCCGTCCACGAACGCGAAGAGTGGTTCCATGGCGGACCCCGCGAATATGAAGTAGTGATCCAATCTGCGCCATTGTCGTGTTGGTAATAGGAAGGGAAGGCCATTGTGCAGGATGGCCTGCAAAGCGGTATGACTTCAAGATTTCGACCGTCACAATCTCAAACGCCCAGACGTGATTGTCGCAGGCTGACGGGCATTGGCCGGTGCCGTCAACGTGCAGGTGTGTCGAATTGCGGGAGAATCTGCGGCGGTGGCGAGTGCGAGTTGGCAATAGTAGCAGAATGGGGCCGAAGGATGTCGTGGAAGTCAGGGTATCCTGGTTGCCTGGCTGGAGTTTGGCTGTTTCTCAGCTGCGCAGGCGTGAGGTCATAGGTAGTTGACAAGACGAGGCGAGCTGCGGTAGTTCCATGTCTCCTCAATGAGAAGCTGGATCACGGATGCGTGCAAAGACTGGATGAGGCCGCTCATAGATCGACAATATACAGGATCATTCAGGTTGTGAGGCCTCAGTCAGCACACCGACCATTGGCGCGTGATTCATGCAGCCTTGTTTGCTTCACAGCTCACTCATCGTGCGACCTTATACCCCGGACTTTGGTCACGCATACGATATTGAAGGGTTTTGCCGTTCTGGTGTGATGCGAAACGTGGCAAGTAAGTTGTGCTTGTCAGGCAAGGTGCGGTGGTGAAGATGGCACATGAGTGCGGGTCCGTGCAACGCCTCAAACAGGTGAAGTGAAACATGCAACAACTGACATGGACGTAGGCTGATGGCGTAGATTTCATGTGCAATGCCTTTATGTACGCTGATCATGATTCCTCGGTCTTTTCCCCGGGTCGGACAGGTTTCATTCGCAACGTGGGGGCCTCGCCCACATGCTCCAGACCTGTTCCGTCTTTTGATAGATTTCTGGCGACTTCATAGGCACTGCGCAGACAGTCATTCACGCCCACTCCAGACATCCAATTTCCGGCAACCCGTAGTCGGCCTTTATACTCTTGCCAGATATTGTTGTGAGCTTTTTTGAGCCGCGTTTCGTGGCCCACGGTGTATTGTGGGATGCAGTCCGCCTGGAGATTCACCTGCCATGCCTCTGGAGCCTCTTTGATGCCGAGATGACGCTCCAGAACTGCGCGGGCCATCGTCACGCCTTCTTCTTCATCCGGAAATGCTGGCCAGCCATCCCACCAATGCCCACCAAGCATGACGGTCACTTTAGTTCCTCGACTCTTGACGTGGTCCTGCATATTTGGTACATCGGGCATGTTGTACCATGCGAAGTCATTGACGTTAATGAGTCGGCCCTGTTCTCGAGCTTGCCTCAACTGATCTGCATCGACGTGCCATCGTGCAGGATCGACGTCCGAGGATCCAGGCGAGTACGCAGTGTCAAAGACCACTCCTAGTGCTCGCTCCGGGTTGTTCTCGAAGGGTGTAGCCTGTGGGATCAAGTATCCGAACCCAGGCTCATGCAGATCCGGAGTGCGGAAGTACATGCTGACTGTCATTACAGTCACGGTCGGAATGCTCTCGATGAGACGAGAGCTCGCGCTCCCATGCCGGCAGACTTTGTTGAGATGCTCGGGAGAGAGCGCTGAGATCACATGCGTGTGTGTCTTGGACTCTGTTGATCCTTTCGTCGTGACTTGAATCCCCGAGTTTCCTTGCGACTGCACGATGGATTCCACCGGCGAACCAGTCTTGAACTCGACCCGTCCGTCCTCGAATAGCTTCAAGTGTAGCCTGTCCGGCAGCATTTGCAGGCCGTCCGTGAACGTGAACACGGAGTTGTCCTTGAGTGTTGCCTTCAATAAGGGGTCCCATTCGAAGACTTTCATTGCCTGCAAGAAGTCCGCCTCCCGCTTTGTGACCATAGTACCTTCCGCTCGTTCCTGAATCACACCCTTGATAAGGCTGTCATACTTGGCCTCGTGCCGCCATTGATTTGGGAATAAGCTCTTTGCAGATAGCTTATTCACATCTCCAGCATAGATGCCATGAATCACAGCGCTCAAGATCCGGTCTACCATGGTCGGGCTAAGGCGTCGCGAGAAGAAGTCTGCAATGCTTTCGTCTTGTATGCTTCCGTCTCGTCCGTTCTTGAAAGCCTCCATGAATCCGCTCTTCAATGCCGTGGCGAAGACGGGCTCGGTCATGAGGCTCCACAGGTTATTGAACAGTCCGGCGGAGGGGTGGGGCATGCGAACGATGTGATCGGGGTAGTAGACGAATCGATTTTGAGCCGCTGGCGAGGACTTTTGCGTAAATATGGCGTCTTTGGTGAGATCCAGCTCTTGCATCTGTGATGCACCTGTCAGTCTCCAATATCTCTCCATGAACGAATCTCGGGTATCGACGTACCAGACTTGCAGCAAGAACGCCATTGCCATTGGGTCGCAACGTGCGAGGACCTCCCTCGAACAGAACCGTGCCATCATGAACGTCCGCCCGCTTCGAAGAGACCCATCCTCCCACGCGATCCGAGGCTTCGTAGAGCGTGACTTTAGCCCTGGGATGCTCGCGAGTAAGATAATGGGCGGCAGCAAGGCCGGTGATCCCTCCTCCAAGGACTGCTACATCGTGCGAGGGAGCGGCTTCCGCGCTATAGGTCCGGGACCCATGAGTTTGTAGGAGGCATTGCGAGGTCACCAGCGGTGTGATGCGTCGAGCGACTGCGGGTGCTAACAGCCTGTGTGTGCATGATCGGCTGTGAAGCATGGCCGCATTGCTGATCGCTTAGGCGTACGGAGGAAGTTGAACGATGAAGATCATACATCAAGCGTCATGATCCGATGGGCGATTCAAAAGCCGGACCGGATGAGTAAGCTCCATCTTCTTCAACCCATCTTCTTCAACCCATAGTTCTACTCTCGTTCCAAACCTTGCTCGACGAAACGGTCTCTTATATTTTACCTTGACGACAGCGACTATCTCAGACAGTCGCTGAAGGCGTCTACCTCGCCAGATTGCATCTCCGGCTCCAGACCATTTGACCACGCCATCGAGATCATGCCGAGAGACCCAAGTCCCGATCCCTGCAGCGACAACGGGAAATTCAATCAACTTGCACAATACCCGTGAACCCGTGAACGCTAGGAGACAGGATCTTCTGTTCTGCGTGCCATTGGTGAAGCTCACTGCCTGATATGACCTTGTCGTCAATGGCCTCTCAGGCTGCTCTCAGCATCCGCAGAACGAGCGGAAGATTCCATCAAGTATGAGCAAGGTTTGGAAGGATGCGGAGGTCAAACTCAAACGCCCGCTTGAGACATCGACAGTCGAACTTGGGAGGGATCAGGGTACCAGATGCCATGACTTCTAGACGGCGGCAGACGCATTACCGACGGCGGCAGAAGCATTACCGACAGCGGCAGAAGCATTACCGACGTGTTCCCAGTATGAAATGCAAGACATCGTCGGATCAAATGTTCGACATTCGAGCGCTACCACAAAATAGCGTGGTTGTATGATCGTATCCGCCCCATTATCGAGATCCGGACAAGGTGGCACCTTGTCGATCACACCGAGACTACCAGCTCCGGAGGGGCAAAAATCATGGAAACAGCTGGTGAAGAGAGCAGGATTGAGCGATTTTGAAAGCAAAGCAAGCGCAGTCGAACATTGTACGGGTACAGGCCATAAAGAGGCAAGCCATGTAAATGTAGTTCAAGGGGATCGCTGCCCATCATCTTCTCCAACTTCATTCGTTGCTCCACTGTAGACCTACATGTGCAGCCCTGCAACGCTGATCCCTAGTTCTACCCCAGCGAACGCGCTTGTGCTCGCCCGCCTGGATCGCAACCCTCCTTCTCATCGGCCTTCCTCACTACTCTACTAGCCAGCTCGCCGAGTACCTCCTGCGTGAGCAGACCGTACTACTGGGGTAGCAGGGCGTGCTACATGTCGTGCCGGTAGACCGACAGGCCTCCTGGTGGTCTCGAACTGAGCCAGGATCCCGCAGAAAGCTTACGAATTTATATTGAAGAGCTCACTGCAGCCGCCGACTCTGCCGCCGATGCGATCTTGCTACCCTTAGACAACTCGGAAAGCGAGTGACGAGAGCGGCTCATGGCTGCCGGAAACGATGTTCGAGAGGAAGAGCGGAGTAGCAGTAATTGGTACAGCGGGGTGGATTTACAATGGCGGACACCGCCACCACAGATGCAGGTCACAAGCGGGCGGAAGAGAGCATGGGAAGAGCTCGTCACGCCGGTAGAAGGAGAGATTGTGCGGCACGATAGCAGGATGGACATGCAGGTACAGCGAGGGAACGTGGCGCCAGGATTCGGTGTGACACCACCGCTGTCGTCCAACGGCACCCACGTGTCGACGGAGACGAAGGATGATGTCGAGGAGATTCCACGGCATAAGATGCAAACGGGATGTATACCGTGTCTGTAGGTTTCCACACGGCACCGCTTCGTTGAAAATGGACTCTGTCTGACTGCGTACAGTATCAAGGGCGTCAGGTGTGATCCGAATAATCCGGAGTGTAGACTCGCGATATCCGATGACTGGGCGCTGAACGATGGCGGGCGAGATGGAGAGGATGAAGACGGTGTGTCTGGATCGAGTCTCAGCACCTTCCGACCTGATACGACATGGCGACGGAGCTGGAGAGAACGACATTCACTCAACTTCTTCGTCAACTTCAGCGCTCCACAAATGGCTGGATTCTTCGATTCTGCTTTCTGGCAGCGAATGGTCATCCAGACCTCTTACCACGAACCCGCCATTCGACATGCCATCACTGCGATTGGAGCTTTGCACGAATGCATCATGCAGCGTGCTTTCGCCGACGAGAAGCAAAGGTCAAAGGCGATGCAGTTCGCATTGAGTCAATGCAACAAAGCCATCGCCTGCTTGACGAACGACGCGGCGGGTGGCTACGATCCTAATCGAAGGCGAATACCCAGCTCACGGCTAGCATTGACCACATGTGTGCTGTTCACATGCTTTGAAGCCATGCAAGGACGATGCGACAGCGCAGTCAATCATGCACTGCAAGGCCGACGACTACTGCAAGCCACCGGCCGAGCAGCAATGACCAGCATGTCACCCCAAGCCGACGACGACATCGAACAAATGCGACCTCTAGTGGAACGGCTTGAAGTGCAAGCCACCGCCCTCCTCGACAAAGGTCGCCGTCCCGAAATCGACACGACCGGGCAAACTCCACCTCTCCCACCCATCGACTTCATCTTCAGCCTCGAACACGCCCACAATACCCTCCACACCGCTCTCAACAGCGTCATGCGCTTCATGCAGGGCTTTCATCCCACCGCCCCTAAACAACAAATCGCCGCAACCATGGCGGAGAAGTACCTCCGCTACTCGCCCTGGTTCCAGCAGTGGGAATCTGCTTTCACCTCCTTCCTCTCCGACCAGCGCGACTCCATGTCCAACATGGACCTCAAACGCGCCATGGTGCTCAAAGCAAACCATCTCGTCGGCACGATGCTCGCGGCTGTCGACCAGTCCGCTGGTCCGGTGGCGTACGATGCTTACGAGTCGGAGTTCCGTGCGATTGTGGACCTGGCGAGAGAGGTGCTCGCTTCGTTCTCATGTCCGCCTTTGCCGACTTTGTCTGGCCCGAATTCTGGGACGCCGTACTTGTCGTTCTCATTGTGGGTTACAGATCCTCTCTGGATGGCCATTTCACGGTGCCGCAACCCGACGATTCGCCAATCTGCTTTCACGCTGCTCTCTCGTAATCCGAGGCAAGAGGGCATTTGGCATGCTGGACCGCAGCTGCCGAATTCGAGCCAGTATATGCGAAGGTCACAAGCGGAGTCTGCGAAAGGCTGAACGATCAGGAGTACGACTCCAAGTACAGCACTTTGAGCTAGGCGACGCTCAGAGGCGATGATATCGCGCGAGCCGATACAACTACAGCAGACACGGCACGGCGAGGCTGGCTTCCCTCTCGGCTTCGGATCGATCCACGACGTGATGCATACGCGAGACTCTCGGGACGAGTAGATCCAGGCTGTGGCTTTCTACGCCTCCTGGTGCCACACCAGCGGAGCGGTTCAGCGTTGACAGCTTCTCACACCAACCTCAAAGACCAGCCAGTGGCACGGCCTGCCACTCAAGCAACGGCATTTTCCGCAAGACGGACGGAGCACGGCTACTCATGGGTCCCCGCCGGGCAATCCGCCTCCGCGCATGCAAAGTGTCACCCGCAATTTTACTCCACGGAGACGACGGAAGTCGAAAGCGCAGCTCGGAAGCCATACATCGTGATCGCCAGACGAGGCAACTCCGACGATAGCTCTCGTTCGAGCAACATGCTTCGAATGCTAGCAGACACGTTCTCGCTATCTATCATGACGTGGCAAGGCCTTTCCAATCTATTGGCACATAGTCAGTGATCCACAACATAGAACGACAGAGAGCATGTAGCCGCATCCGACGGATGAAGAAACACGTCAAACTCACCAAACTTCGTCCTCTCCTCATTCCTCCTCGAAACCACCACCTCATCTCCCACTCTGACCACCTCTCCCTCACACCCTTCTCCCAAGAAACTATACCGCCCAAAAATCGGACTATACTTCACCCCCGCATCCACCCTCCGATCCTTCTGCATCTTCTTCAACATCGTCCCTTGCTCCGTCGTGCCCGGCAGACCCGTCTCGTAGTCAATGTTGATACTCTTACACCGTCCACAATTGTGCACGCATTCGATCTTCGTATTGCTGCCAATAGTGAGTTCCGACCAGAAGTCCTCCTCCCAAGCTTCCTCGGCGCCTGAGACGATGATGTTAGGCCGGAATTTGATAATGTCCATTTTCTCGGACTCGAGCCGTGTCTGTAGGTCATCCATGGAGGTTTCCGAGGCGACGAGGTAAGGCGCGCAGTCGGCGAATGTGATGCCTGGGGACGGGAGGGAGTTGGAGTTGGAGTTGGAGGAGGGGAGGTAGGCGGCTGCGGTGCTGGTGATGGACGAGAGCCAGCCTGTGGCGGAGTTGGTGGATGTTTGAGGGGTTTGGGTGGAAGACATGAGCACGGGACGGAGGTGTTCGCCGAGGTAGACGAGGATAACTTCTTTGGCGTAGCAGGCGGAGAACCAGTCGTTGTATTCTTGCGGCATTTGGTAGGCTTTTGTGGGAGACTTGTGCATTTCGATGTTGATGGTGGAGAGGTCGCTGATGTCTGGTCGGAGGGGGATGTCGATGGTTTTGGATTCGCTTTGGGGAGGCTTGTAGGTTACGGTCATGGTGCCCGCTGCTGTGTCGAGGGAAGGGAAGAAGAGCACACTTTCTGGGTAGTGGGCGACGTGGACATTTTTGTATCCTGTGTTGCCATCTTTGTCTTTTGTGACGTGTAGTATCATGAACCGACGGTCGTTGGGGAAGCCTTCTTTGGTGACTTCTGCTTCTTCGAGCTCCACTGCTCGGAGAGCCTTGATCGGGTAGACGATAATCTTGCTGACCTTCATGATGGGTGTTATATCTGTGGTGTTTCAAGAGTTGAGGCTGTGTAATTGTGTGCTTGCGAGGTGGTCGATGATCTGATTCAATGCTGAGAGGACGAATGGAACGTGAGGTGGTTGGTTTTGCCGTGCCCGCACTTCACCTGAGCTCCTTCTGTAGAACTAAAGGTGCGGGGTCTTGAAGGGACAAGGACTTCAGCTGCATGGCTTGGCCGATATATGCGATGCTTTCTTCCCACGGAGACAGCAGTGTAGCAGTAATGTACGAGAATAGAGAGGTATCTGCTGTCATGCCAACGTACACGTACTGGGGCGATCCCGCTGCAGTGTCTGACATCTGAGTACGGCTGGCTCTCTAGTGCTAGAACTATATCCTCGCTACTTTCAGAATAGCTGTCTATAGCAGGACTTTTCTGGGATGGACAGCATCGCTTTCCATCGCAGATCACTTATGGCGGGTCTGATGGCAGATTCCAAGGCAGGATCGCAAAGCATTGAAACCGAAGAGTGCCGTTAACAAGCCATGCTGCGATCTGATCGGCATCACATAGCTCTATCCTTGGGCAGTACTGGCTAGCAACTTTATCATTTCGAGCTCGCATGTCTCGCAGAATCGAGGCTCCATCTCATGAATGCGGACATGGTCATCCGGGGAGGTGGCCGCGCGAGTGGTTGTAGCCTCGTTCATATCGGGGTCGCCGAACAGGCCAGGATTTCGACAAGGACGGAATCAGCAATGGCCCTTGCGAACATGGATTGTCCCGCTCAGTCCGGACGATTTTGGGCTCGTGTGGTGCTCGTACAGGACCATGATGAGAGGGTCCGTTGACTGCGCCTCGATGATAGTTCCTCTCGATCAAGACCCCTCGAACCATCGTGGTGGCGTCTTCCCGAAGACCCCAACCGATGTGAAGGCATTGGATGTTCCCGGTCACTTGTCTTTAGCGACGCTGCTGTGCGCCACAGTCCATATCGAGGCGGCCATATCGTCCGATTTCCGCGGATGTTGCTCAGAAGCTCTTCATGCACGACACTGCATAACAGCTGTTTGGGGCGAAGTAGGTCGTAAGCACACAAGTCCGAAAATCGCTCTCATCTCTGGAGCATCATGATCATGGCTTTCAAGTCGAAGTCCTCGTAATGGTTATTCCTTGTCGAGCGGAAGAGCTTCCTAGACCTTGTTCCTTACTAGCCACGGCGTCCCCGAAGTGCACTGACTTGAAGAAGGGGAGAAATCGCTGCTTCCCTGCAAAGGTTGACGTCGGGCGCCCCGCAAAATGGGACCTCGTCGAGACAAGGATGCGCCACACTTTGGACATCAATATATAGACGCGACACAAAAGCAACCATCTTCTGCCTTGCTCGGGTAGTACAGTCAGGAACAAGTTTGCTTGAGGGAACCGATGAGCTTATAATTCTCCGAGGCCGATCGCAATAATCAGACCACAAGACCGGCGTCCTCCTCCGCCTCGTTCTTCCTTCAACACCCCACTTCGCAACATTCACTGTTCATCGCGTGCCTCCACGTGTGACACACACCGGTACATTGTCCGGCTCTCATGAGCACGAGATCTCTCTTCCGCACAACAACACCGACCAACGCAGTCTCACGCTTCCGCGACCTACCAGATCCTACACCAGGGCCGAGATACTTCGAGGACTGAAAGACCATAAGAGCTGCGGCCTACGCGCCGCGAGGACAGACACTATGGACGAGGCTGGCAGGATACGGCGCAAGGACACCACCAAGGGCCCGCCTCTGCGCATCCTCTGCCTGGACGGCGGAGGAGTGCGAGGCTTCTCCATGCTCATCATCCTACAAGAGCTGATGCACAAGATCTTCGTCGAGATTCACGGCCGACCACCGAAGCGAGATGAAATACCGAAGCCATGCGACCACTTCGATCTCATCGCAGGAACGGGTACAGGAGGATTGATTGCGATCATGCTGGGCAGACTGCGCCTCGATCTGGACACTTGCAAAGAAGTGTACGTGCGCATGACGAGGAGGGTATTTGAGACAGACAAGACGCTCTTTGGCATGCCGCTGAAGTCGACCATGTTTAAGGCGAGTCGGCTGGAAGATGCGATTCGGCAGTGCGTGCGGGAACATACTATATCTGACGGAGAGGGCAACGACACTCTCGCGAATGCTACGCCAATGACACCCACGTCAGACAGCTCAAACTCTCCAATACGACCGAGAACGGTCAGCCAGGGCAGCGATCATAGTCGGATGGGCATGAGTTCGCCGGGTGGCATCTCTTTTGCGGCAGGACGATTTGGGAATCCCAATACATTGCTGTATGACACCAGGGAGAACAGAACCAAGACAGCGGTCACAGCAGTACTCGCAGGGACATCCGTCATCGGGTTGCTACGATCATACGATTCCCGAAAGGAGCCAGCACCTGACGTCGACTGTACCATCTGGCAAGCCGGACGAGCGACTTGTGCGACTCAGCTGGCCTTCAAGCCAATTCAAATCGGCCTTTCCGTGTACCTCGATGAAGGAGCTGGCAAATACAACCCATCGCCACGAATTTTGGACGAGGCAGTACAAAATGAATGGCCGGGCCGAGAGGTGGGAGTATTTGTAAGCGTGGGGACTGGTAAAAGGCCTCCGAACACCAATAAGAAGGACCATGAGTGGTGGGAGGGAGTTTTGGGTGGAAGTATGAGCGACTTTGCGGAAGCGAGAAGGAAGCTCATCGCGAAAATGGAGGGATGTGAGGATTCTCACCAGTTCATGCTCCGTGAGCATCTCAATGCAAGAGGCGTCAACCCGGAGAATTATTATCGCTTGAATTGCGAGCTTGGGGTTGGAGAAATGGCGATGAACGAATGGTACCGGCTCTCCGAAATCAGCACGAATACCAGGGCATACTTGAGCAAGGCAGACGTACAGAACCAGACCGTGGACGCGGCGGCAAAAGTTGGCAAAATTCACTTTGCGAAGGTCAGGTCAGAGCGCGCTGAAGCCAGGAAGCGCGCTGGACACGATGGCCCCGAATATGGCAGGTCTGACGGACAGCCGGATCACTCTCGAGACCACCGCTGGTCGACCATGCCACTCGAGTCGCCCGGGAACACCCTAGCTGTCGAATTGCCCGGGGATGACCACTTCCGCCCTGGAATGTACTCGCCTACTGATCCGAACTACGTCCACCGACCCAGCGCTGATCACAAATACACACTTTCTGGCGCAAACGACCAAGACTGGCGTTACCAACCGCGACACGGGTCGAACCACAGCTACTCCTCCCAACAATACCCACCGCATCGACCGTCGCAAGACCTTCCTCATAGCCGGTATTCCACTAACTCCTACTTGGACAACTCTCCACGCCAAAGTCAGGACTCTCCACACGCCCAGCAGAATTACCAGCCCCCGTCACCTCCTCCCGTGCCGCCCAAAACTCCGGTCACAGGAGGTTTGCCGTATCCAGATCTTGGGTCGCAAGCACCTGCTCCATTGCAGCCGAGGACGTTCATGAATATGGGAGCTTTGGGTAGCCATTTACCGTATCCGGATGTAGATGGGCCGCCGCCGCCGGTGAATGTGGGGAGTAAACCGCAGATTTCGTGAGAGTAGGATAGACCTCGGGTGGATAGCACAGGCTTGCGGATGCTGAAAATAAAAGGAAGGGGGCATAGGTGTGCCAATAGCTTGGATGATGAATTTTATGATACCCAACTTACGAACCATGATCGATATCGTTCCTATAGTCCGTCAGTTTGCGGGACAGTTACCTCGTGGACATGTAGGCGTGCGAGTGAATTGGTCAGACATGCAGCATACCGTATTCGTACGGGCAAGATGAAAGCCACGGTGAATAGGCGTGCAAACAAGCTATAGGCTTCTTCACAGACCACAGCATTTCCGCCGCCACAAACCGCAAATCCAAACAATCCCTCAGGTATGAGGATGCGACCAGGCATGTTTTCCGGAGCTTGATCAACCAGGCTTGAGGCAAGTACCGTATCCACCCCCATGATCGCGGGGATTAGTATGGAGTGGTGGACCGTGGACGTGAGGTCAGGCATGGATGATCGCATCTCCCTTGAAGCCAATCACAAGACGGACATTTGGTAGCTATGACATACGATGGAAGACGTGAAGTGGAGGAGAAGAAGGATCTAGGCCCGTCTGGTATCGAACAAAAAGCTGGTGCCGATCTGTGGATGGTTCGATGGTCGGGTGAAGACGAGAGCTGGAGATTTGGTCGGATGCTTTCGTGAGGCTTGCCCTGTCGTTTACAAGCTGCATCCCAGGACCCCTCCCTTGTCAGCAACAAGCTGCTCGCTTATGCTGTCTGCTTGTTTGAAGATCGCTCTCATTCATTGACGAAGTGTACGTCGTTGGCATAAACTACATTCCTGACCATCAACAAGAGGTGATGGCAGGAAACAACACTTACCTTGGCGGCGACTTGACATTCGCGAGACGTGCACAAAGTGAGGTACAAACAACCACCGTTCGCCCGCAAGTGCCAGCCGTTGAACCCTCTTTCACGGCACGCAAGGCACGGTCCGCCGACAGTGTGAGAGTGAGCGTTCCGTTGCGCCAGCGCCAGCTCGCTGGATACCGACCCAGTGTGTAACAACATCTGCAGGCGACCGTCGCCTCCGCCTCCGCCTCCGCCTCCGCCTTCGCGTCATTCCTCCTCCTCCTCCCACCACCTCTCCCCTCCCCGGCGCATAGCCAGCAAGCGCTCCGTCGGCTGTCTGTGTAGGACTACCTCTCCGCCTCGAAGTCCGCCCGTCCTCGAAACGAATGCGACCGCCACGAGCGAGCGAGACAACCTACTCACCCCTCCCGCGCGTTCCTCTTCCTCGGTGATCTTCCTGTGCAGTCCGCCGAGCCTCGATGGGCTGATGCTCCCACGCGCGCAGCGAGGAGCATGACCCTTCGTAACAGCACTGCGGACGGAAAGCGCCATGGCTCCACTGGCGCCGAGTCGTCTCGTTCTGTCGATACTGTGAGAGGCCCGTTCGCCAGTTTCTCCACTGTCAAGGGGCTCGGGAAGCTGCATACTAAGAGGCAGTATGTACTTGTTCGTTTCTTTGTTCGCTCAGGGGATGTGCGCGTAGCCGGCGTGGATGTGGAGAGGAATGCGGATGAGCGTGGGCTATGCTGGATGGTGAATGTCAGTTGCGCGAGAGGAAGGCTCAGATGAATGTCTGTGGAGAGATCAGGGTGCTGGCATGAGCGGAAAAGAGATGAACACATGAGCTCGGGCGGGATGTGTCAGGTGGTAGCCGGCTGCGTGCATATCAGTACTCGAATGGGCGGGATATGAGAGACATACAAGCTAACAATAGCTCATTAGACTCGAACGACAGGACTCAGAGGTCTCGCCGAGCACGCTCGTTCCCAAACCCACTCCAACCAATGCTCGAGGCGACATTGCGCCATGGGAGAATACTCCACCCCGAGATGAGCAAATGAGCAAGCAGCCACACATGAGCACACCTCCGGCGAAAGATCGAAATCGAAGACGTCAGCCTCCCGCGATGCTCCCGATGCCCGCTTGGGCGACTGATAAAACCGCACAAGTGCCCTCTGTGTTTCAGGGGAGCTTCTTCGGCAATGATTCCAATGACAACCTCGGGCAGATCTCGCCAGGATACAACCCTCCAGGCGGTGCAATGGGATTTCCTGGCGACGGCGAGGACAGACGGCCATCGATAGCGAGTCTTACGACGGTCTCGTCGGCAGGGTCCAAGTCAAGTGCGGGCGGCGGGCGTGTACACAAGAAGCTGCAAGGCTTCTTCGGTGACGATGTCACTTTGCCCGGTGTGATAAGTGAAGCCAGCAGACAAAATTCGGAGGCCAGCTCGATCCGAAATGGCGCTTCCTCAGCTCTTGCGTCTGGTGGACGGCCGGGACTGCGGAATAATTCCTTCAACGATGCGATGATGCGGAGCGGACCTCCCAGTCCTTCATTTTCGAGACCGCGAACTCCAAATCCACAACCTGTGAGCGAAGTCACGCCATGGGTGGTCCAAGATCCTGAGGTATGTCAAGTTTAATGTTTGGGCAGGATTGGTCGAACAGCTGCTGACATCTTTCCCTCTAGAATGCGCCTGACTCCTTCTTCCCAACCGGCGCCAGCAACGGCAAATCCTCAAAGAATTCAACCGCATCCCGCCTCCACCTACCGGGTCACAGGCACAATCGGAGTAATGATGAACGCCAATCGGGCGGGTTTCCACTTCGACCTGCAACAAGCCGGGAACAGTCGTTCAGTGGCATGCGAAAGGAGCCCGCACCCACTTCGAGGAGCGCAGCGCTCAATCTGAAGCACACCAGGTCTATCAGTCCAGCGCCGAGCGAACGTAGCGTCCGGAGCCATCAGACAGCACAGCGTTCGCCGACCAACTCCCAAGCCCCGAAACGATCGTTGCTGGATCGCGTTACCCGTCGACACAAACCACCGGAACGTCAGGGCCCGGTCACGATGCAACAGTCGAGTTCTGTGACCTCCCTTCCATGTTTGACACAAGCTTCGACAAAGGGTCGGTCAGAACGGGCCGATAGCAAAGCTGTATCAAAGCCAGTAACGAAGTCCAAAACGGATCTAGCAAGCATGGGTGCGACACCGAGAAAGGAGCATCGTTTGCCTTTCAAGAGCAAGAAGACAGACACGTTCCCGACCGAAGCCAACAGACCTGTCAAAGACCCCAACGAGAGCCACGCTGTGGCTGGAGAAGCGCTGTGGCATCTGGACACGGATATGTCGCATATGGAAGGGATCGTGGATCACAAGCAGCCGCTAATGACACCTCCGACGGGTGAGATCTACGCCGGATGGCCGCCCGAGCAGGAACCTGTGGAACTGACAACTGAAGCAACGGGTGCGTGGGATGCTCCGGACAGTTGGGCAGTCAACAAAGTCGCCGATGAGAATTTGCGGAGGCTGACGGAACTGGACGATGATGGAAATGTGCCCACCGATGACTCTGGTCCGATGTATTTCATGCGAATATTCCGAGCCGACAGCACTTTCGCTGTCATTTCTGCCAGCTTGAACACAACAGCAGCCGAGCTGATATCGATGATGGCGAAGAAGACCTTTCTACAGGACGAGTTGGACAAATATCAGATTATCATGCGGAAACAGGACACCAGCCGACAGCTTGCGCCTGGGGAAAGACCGCTGGTCATTCAAAAGCGGTTGTTGGAGATGGCTGGATATCAGGAGCAGGACCATCTGGAAGATCTCGGACGAGAAGACCATGGCTACTTGTGTCGGTTCACCTTCTTGCCGTCCAAGATGAGCGGATATTCTAGTCTGGAGCGGGATCCTGGATTCAACAAGATGCAGCGTTTCAACCACATTGATCTGTCTGGTCGGAATCTCATCACGATACCGATCACTTTGTACCAGAAGGCCACCGAAATCATCACGCTGAATCTGTCGAGGAACTTGACGCTAGACATCCCGAAAGACTTCATCCAGAGTTGTTCGCAGCTTCGAGAGATCAAATACACCAGCAATGAAGCGTGGAGGGTACCGCCGAGCTTGTCCCTCGCAACTCGACTCACAACACTGGACATCTCGAACAACAGGCTGGAACAGCTCGAGCACGCGGATCTGCACAAGCTGCAGGGACTGCTCAGTCTGAAGTTGTCCAACAACAAGCTCGCCAATGTTCCACCTTACTTTCAGCAGTATCGTGCGTTGCGCAGTCTCAACCTCTCCTCCAACTCCCTCACCGAATTCCCCGACGCACTTCGAAAGCTGACTACTCTGATCGACCTGGACATCAGCTTCAATTCAATATCCAACATGGGAGACGTCTCGACTCTTGTCAACTTGGAGCGATTATGGGCGACGAACAACAAGCTCTCGGGTCCTTTTCACAAGTCATTCAGCTCGCTTGTCAGTCTCCGTGAGATCGACGCACGGTTCAACGCCATCTCAAACATCGATGTTGTCTCTCAGCTGCCCAAGCTGGAGGCACTCATGCTTGGTCACAACAGCATCTCCCAGTTCGAAGGATCATTCCACTGTCTCAAGGTGCTCTTCCTCAACCACAATCCTGTCACTAACTTCGATCTCAATTCTCCTGTGCCCTCACTGTCCGTTCTCAACCTGGCCTCCGCGAAACTGGCGCAACTGCCGGATGCTCTGTTCATGAAGATGTCGGGCCTCACGAAACTCACCATCAGCAAGAACCATTTTGTCTCGCTATCACCGAACTTTGGCCTCCTGCAGAAACTTGAGTACCTCAGCATCGCAAAGAACGAACTCAGCCGAATACCACCCGAAATCGGGCGTCTTACTGAGCTGCGGTACCTGGACGTTCGGGAGAACAATCTTGGCATGCTTCCGCCCGAGATCTGGTATGCGAAACGCCTCGAAACGCTCAACGTGTCGTCGAATGTCTTGCAGGACTTCCCCAAACCGGGCTCTCCGCTACCTCCGCTCCCCGATGCGCCTGTGACGCTCACGCCCAGCACGCTGGTGCCAAACTCGGGCGGTAGTCCCGACTTTGAGGAGCTAGGCAAGCTGGAAGACTTTCAGCTCCGGCGGCCGAGTCAGGTCGCGGGCATGATGAGCACTTCGAGCTCCCCTGGCAGTAACTCGCGGAAAGGGTCTGTTGTGTCGTATCATTCCGGCAAGAGTAATGCTCTTGCCAGAGGCAGCACGGCTAGCAGTGTCGGCACAGTGACTCCTGGCGGTCCACCTCGCAAGGACTCGACGCTGTCTAGTCGATTGGCGGCGACGTTCTCCAGCTCTCTACGGCATCTGTTCCTCGCTGATAATCGACTTGAGGACGATGTGTTCAATGAGCTGGTGCTGCTGCCGGAACTGCGAATTCTGAACTTGTCGTACAACCGGCTCTACGATGTGCCCACACGCACGATCAGAAAGTGGACACATCTGACTGAGCTGTACCTCTCCGGCAATGACCTCACTTCCATCCCGTCAGAGGATCTCGAAGAAGGGTCGTCACTGAAAGTGCTCCACATCAACAACAACAAATTTCAAGTACTACCAGCCGAATTAGGCAAAGTGCAGCGACTTGCAATTCTCGACGTCGGAAGCAACATGCTCAAGTACAACGTCTCCAATTGGCCTTACGACTGGAACTGGAACTGGAATCGCCAGCTCCGCTATCTCAACCTTTCGGGCAACAAGCGTTTGGAGATTAAGCCGGCATCACAAGCAAGCACCGAGCGCGGTCAGCGAGATTTGACAGACTTCTCGTCACTCATCAATCTGCGCATTCTCGGTCTGATGGACGTCACTCTCACGATTCCTTCAGTGCCTGATCAAGCTCCTGACAGGCGTGTGCGGCTTGCTGGCTCAGTCATCGGCACAACGATGCCTTATGGTATGGCTGATACGCTTGGGCGGAATGAGCATTTGTCTACGCTAGACATGGTCGTGCCGCGCTTCAGAGGACACGAAGATGAGGCTCTCATTGGTCTCTTTGATGGCCAATCACTCTCGTCAGGAGGCAGCAAGATTGCCAAGTTCTTGCATGAGAAGTTTAAGCACTACTTCATCGAGGAGCTGGAGAAGACGAAGCCGGAGGAGAATCCGATTGATGCACTGCGGCGGACATACCTCGCGTTGAATAAAGAGCTGGCTACTGCTGCGACACAAGCCATCGATGCGAAGGGACATCCAAGCAGCGCGCTCGTGCACCGCGGAAGTGTGGTCGGTCCGGAGCTGGGTGAAGACGACCTCACTTCAGGAAGTACGGCTACAGTGATGTACCTGCACGGCATGGAGCTTTACATGTCCAACGTCGGCGATGCGCAGGCTCTGCTCATTCAATCAGAAGGTGGTCACCGACAGATCACTCGCAAACACGATCCCGCGGAAGCCAGCGAAAGACAGCGCATCCGTGAAGCCGGCGGCTTTGTGTCCCGCCAAGGCAAACTCAACGACCAGCTGGACGTCTCTCGCGCTTTCGGCTACGTCCAACTGACTCCATGCGTGATAGCAGAACCGTATGTGAGCAAGGTGGACATCAAAGAGTCTGATGAGATGATTCTACTTGCGTCGCGAGAACTTTGGGATTACCTCACACCCGACTTCGCTGTCGACGTCGCTCGATCAGAACGCGCTGATCTCATGCGAGCGGCGCAGAAGCTGAGAGATCTGGCTATCGCATTCGGTGCCACGGGCAAGATCATGGTCATGATGATCGGTGTGAGTGATTTGCGCAAGCGAGAAAAGGCGCGCTTCAGGACCCATAGTATGAGCATGGGTCCTTCTGGATCGCCTGACGACTACTTCACCACCGTACGGAAAGCCAAGCGTGGCCGAGACGCTGTGGGAGATTCCAGACTCGCACGTTTGGATCAAGAAGTCGATGCGCCGACGGGTGAAGTCACGCTTGTCTTCACCGATATCAAGAATAGCACGATTCTGTGGGAGACGTACCCCATCGCCATGCAGTCGGCCATTAAAATGCACAACGAAGTCATGCGTCGCCATCTGAGGATCATTGGAGGGTACGAAGTGAAGACGGAAGGTGATGCTTTCATGGTCGCCTTCCCTACCGTTACGAGCGCACTTCTGTGGTGCTTTACGATCCAGAGCCAGCTGCTTGAGGTTCAGTGGCCACAAGAGATCCTCAACAGCGTACACGGCGAGGAGATGCGCGATGGCGATGGAAACCCCATATTCCGCGGTCTGAGCGTGCGCATGGGCATCCACTGGGGTCGTCCAGTATGCGAAATCGATCCCGTCACCAAGCGAATGGATTACTTCGGCCCCATGGTCAACCGCGCCGCCCGCATCGAAAGTGTCGCTGATGGCGGACAAATCTGCGTCTCCTCCGACTTCATCCAGGAAGTCCAACGCATGCTGGAGTCTCATATCGAATCCGATCGTAGCACCTCCACCGGCTCGGAAGACACTCTCAACGACGACATCATGTCGCAGACCATCCGGCGTGAACTTCGCTCTCTCAGCAGTCAAGGTTTCGAAGTCAAAGATCTCGGCCAGCGGACTCTGAAAGGTCTCGAAAATCCGGAATATATCTACCTCATGTACCCGCACTCCCTCGCTTCGCGACTTGTGGTGCAGCAGCAGAAGGCTGAGGCGGAGTCGAGAGCGCATATTGCAAGTGAGAAGGAGGCGAAGAAGACGAGGAATAGCCAGTTGACGATCGACACGGATAACGTGTGGGATCTGTGGAATGTCAGTCTGAGGCTGGAGATGCTGTGTAGTACGCTGGAGAGTCCGGGGGTGAAGTCTTTGCGGGCGCCGGAGACGGCGTTGTTGGAGAGGATGAAGCATGGGCAAGGGGCGGGGGAGATCACGGATCGATTTCTGGTGAATTTTGTGGAGCATCAGATTAGTAGGATTGAGGTGAGTTGGCACCCCTTGTGGTGGGATGATGGTGATGGAAGTGCTGACCGGATTTTGCAGACGTGCATCTCCACCCTTGCGATTCGCAATATGATCCGGCCGTTTGCGAAGGGTATGCTTAGCCAGGCTTGTCCGATGGAGGATGTCCTGGGCGATTTGACGGCGCAGTTGAGTGAGTTGAAGACGTTGAAGGCGGCGGCGGCGGCAGATCAGTGAGGTAGTCGTCGCTGGTGCTCGGGATGCCTGACTTAGGATGAGGTCGATGTTGATGGAGCTTCGCAGCTGTTGCTGGAGAGCCGTTGCCTTATCGGCTTCGTAGCGGCAGGCCCCGTACTACGTTTTGTACCAATATTCATATTTGAAGCGCAAAGAGGGAGGTGCGTTGCGCTTCACTGCTGCTTGTATTGGGCACGATGTCACGATTTGGACGAAGGGAGCGTGGGAGTTGAGGGGGATATTTATTGTTCTTCTATTTAGCTGATTTTTTGGAATACCAGACTTTATTTGATTGAACAGTTGCAAGCGGTCCGTCGGTCGATGAGAGTCTGACGAAGAACCACATGCCGTGATAGTGGGATGAGTGGTGATGTGCACTGACTGACAGAGCTACGGTAAGTAGAATGGCGGAAAGATGATGACATTCAGGGGCTACCTCGTGGTTGCAGGACCAACTGACGCACTAAATTTCCTTCTCGCCGACTTAGAGGGGCCTTTCAGTCTCCTCCCATCTGCCCGGACACAACGCCTGCTCAGGTATCCTAATTCATGTCCTCCCGCTCCGAGCCAAGACCCATCTTTGTTGTGCGCTGGCGTTGCTAGTCGAAGTCGATTGCGCTTGAGCTTGAAGCATACCATGTCCATCGGATAGCCGCAAAGCACTCATGCGGGCCCATGTCCACCTTTCCGCCTCTCTTCTAGAAGGACACCCTAAGATTGATACAAAGCTGCGCATGCATCACCCTCTCGGTGACCGCCAGGAGTGCGGCGAGGGCCTCTGAACTGGAGTCCCGACCGGGTCCCTTGATGATGACCTCAGGTGGGCGTGGTCTGGTATCGACGATCAAGGCAGAAGTCTCCTGACCGCCGTCAGTCCGGCCGGGACGACTTCCTGTCCATGAAGTGATGATCTCCACACCATCTCCGAGCAGGGGAAGTGAAGGGTGGACTATGCGTATGTCCGCGGCGATCTGGTTGCGGTAGTTGACCATCGTAATGGATGGTAGCCTGGAGATGGGATCAATTGATGAAGGAAGCTGGAGAGAGTGTACACGAGCTTTACCTTGCATGTGCTGGTCAAGTCACGATTGTGTATGTGTGCGCACGTGTAATGCGCTGGGCCTTGCGTTGAAGTAAAGGAAGAGAAGTTCAGGAGAGGAAATGGGCGAGATAAAGGAGGATGCTGCGTTTGTAGACCGCGTTACGAGAGCTTGTTGAGTGGGTATCAGCACCAGCAATCGCTGCAACAGGAAGTTGGAAACTTATGATTGCCAACCCCACGATCTAAATGCAAGAGTTTGTCGTGAGGGTTTGCAGAAGGTGAAAGAAGTCCAACAGCGCTGTATTTGTGAGGGTTTTGCATGTGACACATGCGGAACTGAAGTCTAGCGGAGAATCTTCTGCAAGTGAAATGTCCAAACCCAGCAGTTCATCTACACTTCGGGCACGAGGAGGAGGCAGTGGTCAGGGGTGCTCTTGAGATTCCGCTGAAGATCTAGCTATGAAAGGTGACCTTTGGTTTCCCAATGGCAAGAGTGTGCCAAGCCGGAAGTCTTGAACATCGGTGACATTCGCCCTCTACTCCAGTATACCAAGTCGTCCGCCTCGAGTCTGGCACAATGTGTCTGCTCAATTTATCCCCTCGAGTTGCCTCTTGGATTTGCACAGTCCTTGAAGAAAGCGCTGCCAGTGCTAGTAGAACCCTTAGAGCCTCGAATAGTCGACGATTCTGATCCACCAGCCTCATCAAGCACACTCTGTAGCATGGCTCCGTTGGTCATGATAGCATAGGTGAACATTCGCGCTCCCGCGAAAGACGTGAGTGACTCTTCCAACTTGAGCTCCACCAGCGATGTGGTCTTGACCAAAAGTTCGTCCATTGCTTTCGAGATCGTGTCGGCGCTTCTTGCCAATATGTACATCTGATACGGCTCTTTGACCCCGCAGAAACAAGCGTAATACAGGCCCTTGCGGCGCGTGACGACGATTTCGGTGGTGTGGGTTCCCGGTGCGATGGAGGGACAGGCGATGCGCAGGTTCGCGGCGATTTCCTTGCGATAGTTGTCCATCGTGATGAAGGATGGCTGATGATGGTGATTAGCGGGTTAAAACGCCGGAAGGTGGATGGACGTTGTTCTCTTGCTTGTCTTGGACGGTCACGCTCTTGTGCGCGTGTGGTTTGTGGTTGTCGATGCTGGGAGGGGAAGGAAGCGGAATGTGGAAGATCAACCTGGAAAGAATTGAAGGTTCTTCGAGTGCGGTGAAATGACGCGGGATGCAAACGAAGGCATTGGCATGGATCGGCACGAACGGTCTCCTGCGCAGATGTTCGAGCAGGCTACTTCAACTCCAACTCCGGCTCCGCAAAAGACGACTCCAACACCAGTCCCCCATTGCCCACTTGATGGCTGAGTTGGGCCTCGAAGTCCTTGATAGCATCTTTACATCCGAGAGCAACCAGATCGGACGTCATCTCTAGAAGAGCTTCGACGGCTTTCTTGCTTGAGGTGCTGTTGGGACCTTTGAGGATCGGGAGTGGAGGTTCGCTCCAGGAGAAGACCCAGGCGTTGTAATAGACTCCTCCAAAGCTTGCGCGAGCGGTGACGACTTCGAGATCGTTGCCAGTGCGGGTCAGCGAGGGGCGAATAACTTTGAGGTTGGCGAGGATTTGTTCGCGGCAGGTGTCCATCGCGGTGGTTGCTGTAGAGGTGTTCGTGGGTTCTTGTAGGACTTCGTTGTGATTGCAGCGGTGTTGGTTCAAGTTGGAGGGTTCGTTGAGCGGAGAGTTTTTCGAATGAAGCAGCAGTGAGCTGGTGACTTGCATGTGATCGAGCCAGCATGCTCATGCTCGACAGTTCTAGTCCGATGATCACATCCAAGACACTGCTGAGTCCAGATGCGGCGCCAAACAGGCTCACTTGCATGCTCCATTTGGCATGGGACAAAGCGCGGGCCTCTGAAATTCATCTTCTTCTCGCCGTGACTGGCAAAAACAAATCGAAGCGCCATTTCACCGCTCTCACCACATGTGACGAAGCGGGTCATCTTACTTCACTCTGCATCTTCAGCAGGCAAAACGGAGCTCCGCCCCTTTCCACCAGCATCCCTTTTGTCCACGGAGACAGGACAAAAAGAAAAAAACCCGGCATAGATACAGGTGGGGACAACCAAACCGGAAAGACAGTTTTCAATTAGATTCGAACATCCGCGGGTTCGAAGTGAACGATCCATCGTCTCGCTGTAACCATTCGGCCATTAACGCAAGTTCTGAACCGCGGAAGTCTTGAAAACGGACGCCCGGTGGGACGATTATGTAGATCGATACGTGGCTGGCGCACTCTTCCTCTCTAAAACCACCACGGATAATCATCTTCCGAGGCGGGTACATCCAATGGGTTCTGCAGCGCCGCTTCAATGACCGCCGTTCTCGTGGCGGGATTCTTGGCCGCATCGAAAGCCTTTTGCCTCCTCTCGTTCAGTTCATTGTACAGCTCATTGGCTTTATATTGCAACCAATCCCCTCGTGTCCAACCATCCGTCGCTTCTGGATCCAGGCCCGACTCTTTCGCGACCTGATCTGCATATTCACCCGGCTGTTCATCAACGTTGCCGCTCTCTTCATACCACTCTTTCCACAATCTCAGCTCGTGCGTCACGCTCCGCCACGCCTCGCCGATTTCGAAGTACTCCGTGTACTCGTCTGGCGACATGCACACATCATACACCTCGCAGTAGCAGATTCGTGGATCCGGGCAGAAGATCAGGGAGCCGTTGTTCATGATTACGTGCCAGATGTATTCGAAGATGCGTCCGACGATGAAGCTCGGGTGCTCGCTCTCGCGCAGCCAAGTTCGGATCTCGATGTATCTCTCCCTTGGCGTAACTCGGATTTGATCCCTTGAGACTGCGAATTGCGAGCAGCACGGCGTGGACAGGACTTCAGGTATGGGTTCGGATGGCCAGAGCTCTTTCCAAGCTTCACGGACTTGCACCTCTTCCGGCTTATTGGGGTCCTCCACTGTCTCGTTGAGGTGTATATGCGTGGGACAGCCGGGATGCCAGTGACATCGAAGGCTGACGTAGCCGTCCCGTTTGACTTTTTCGAGGTTCAAGTGGCGGACCATCTGAGAAGAGGACATCTCCAGGATGAAGTTGTTGTGCCAGGCGGCTGGGTGGCCGTGCATGAAGATGGTGACTTCGGGGAGGTTGTCGTACATGTCAATCATCCAGGTCAGCCAGACCATTGCTTCGTTTCCTTTGTTCTCGGGTACGTGGAATTTGGCGGAAGGGTCGTCCGCTACGTAGATCGCTGTGTCGAGTTGTGTCTTGTTCTTGAGGAGGTCGCCGAGTTCGTTGTCCACCCAGGACAAGTCATTTTCTGCCATCGTCGCTAAGACGAGAGTCGCCTTTTGTTTGGATAGCTCCGGCTTTGCTGCGAGTGCTGGGCCTTTGTGGACCGGCTTGTCGCTTCCTGCTTCGATATATTCCTTGGGCGTACTCTCAGTAGCAACTTCACGCCAGGACGCCGGAGCGATATTTCGAAGACTGTAGTTCCCTCCATGAAAGCTGGCCAGCAATAGTATTGTCGTCAAGACCGCCGAAGTCACCACAAAAGCATTTAACCGGATCATCGTGCTGGCGACGCATCAACAGAGGTGTAGACTTGGAACATGGCAACATGTTCTCCGGCGATTTTGTTCCCCTCCAGGGCAGTGAGAGACCCTAGCAGGGGCCGCATAGCTCTAAGCACCGTCCAAGTCATCAAACCCATGTTGAGCATCCTAGATGTTGCTCAATCGTGAGGGCCGGCATTGACATGGCTGGTACTTGCACAAGCCATCCATCGGAGACGATCGCCATCGCTGTCGTCAGTGCTCGCGTCAGATTCCGTCTATTTTACCACGCGGTTTCCAGTCCGTTTCGGTAGACGTGGACGCTTGAAGAGCCCGAACGGCGAACGCGTGGTGTCAGTGTGCCGATTTGAGCCCGGCAAGGATTCCTTGTTCCGCAAGACGCGACATCTGCGACCGGGTTTCATGGTCAGCACGGTCGATGATGCGGTAATGCCGTATCGCATGGCCCACCGCTGCACTAAAAAGGTCGAGGACTCAAGGTGTCGTAGGTGGCCAAGCTTCTCTCAATTTCTCAAGCTTCTCGCTTGTGTTGTGTAAATTTGGATGCCGACGTCGAATTCATTGACCGCAATTGTGAAGCGTCGCAGCATTGACTCGTGGACCACTCATCGCTCCGGGAGAGATCGAAATGTTTAAAAATCGTATACGGCAATAGCTGAGGCATTGACAATGGTGTAATATGGCTGTGTCTTAGATAATCTGACGTCGCTTCTCTTCACTCTAGCCGAATCCTTCCCCTGTGCGAGAGCTGACCGCACAAGCTCCTAAAATTAGTATCATAATCAGCAACACGAAGAGAACATCATCCAGAACGCCGGCCAGGTTCAATCGAGAAACCCTAATCTTCGGGATTTCCTGCATCACCTCCCACAATTTCTTCGTCTGGCTTATGAGTCTCTGCCTGCCAATCGCCAACCCGCTCCTCGCCCTCCTCATCAGGGTATATCTTGACTTTTTCAGCATACTCTCGGATATTCGAGAATATCGTATCTTGCACTAAATGTCCCTTGCCACCCGCTATCCTCAAGATCAGATCGTTGAGCGAGGAGCGGCCGAGGATGTCGACGTGATCGGCGGTATTGGGTCCGCCGCGAGGGTTAAAGCGATCCGGTTCGTGAGGCATCTCGTAGGCGATGACGGGTATGTTCGCTGGGTTGTAGCGTTTGAGCTTCCAGCCTTTGTTGCACATGTATCCGGTGGAGAGCAGATTGACCGTGCCGTCGCCTTCTCCCATGATGACGCCATGGTCACTGAAGCCGTCGGAAGATGTAACACCAGTGTCTGGAGAAGTCAGTCAAGACAAGTACATGGAAGGCTGGGTGTGCATACCGATTGTGGGGAAAGTGGCGTTGTTAGATGTATCAGTTTCCTCACGGTAGTAGTAGGCACGCTCAGTTGGCTTGCCGATACCGTAGAAACAAAAGATCTTCATGTTAGGCGCCAGAGGCAGTCTTGTCTCGAGCGGGTTCATCCATTTCGCCGGAATCTTCTCGTTGTCATCGACCACTTTTTTGCTGTGAGCGACACCCTGGCTGTAGCTGCGTTGCGTCGAGTCCTTATACCATTCTTCCGTCTGGGTGAACAGGTACGGAATCGAATCGCCCACAGTCAGGTTCCTCGGCGTCAAAGTTCCATTGGACTCCCTCCAGCTGATGAATTTACCGTATGTGACATTCTGTCCCGGCTGATCATCAGGCGCTCCGGTCTCATCGCCCCAGACGGCATCACCGCCGATTGGCAGCATGCTGCTGATGCCTGGCATTGCACGGAAGATCTCGGCTCGCTCTTGTCGAGACAAGAACTTTTCCAACCCGTATACAGCAAAGGCGTTCAGTTGAGCCGTATCTCTCATCTCGCCGGAGAGCACTGCAGGCACTCCTTTCGTGGCACCAAGCATGCACCCGGAGATGTTGATCCAAGCCTCGATATGGTCGTCCACCCACGAGGAACCTCCATTTCCATAGCCCTCAGCCTCGACCCAATGAAAGAAGTAGAACAGTACCTGCGAGCCCATGGAGTGGGAAAGCAGGACCGCCTTCTCTCCTTTGATCTGCTTTGCGACCTCGATATGGTTCTTCAACCGGGTGAAGTATTGATCTCGTTTCTCGTAGTTCAAATAGCTCATTCGCCAGTCGTAAGCAGCCGTGAAAGCGTTCGTCGGATCGTAGCCTATCGTCGCCAGATTCTCCAGAATTTTGTTCCATATCCAGTATCCCGTGATGAAGAAGTCTGCAGCATCGAAGCCTTGAGCGGCACGCAACTTGATCCCGGGTGGATCCATTCCCGTCGTCTTGTCCAGCATGATATGCCTCTTCCAGCTCGGCTTGTCAAGTATAAGTGCTCTCATCATACTCCATGATCCCCACAGTCTCTTGCGGAAGTATTGTCTCGACTCGTCTTCTGTGCCCCAGCTCTCCAATCCTGTCGATATGACCCCGGGAATCATAATCACCGGGTACTTCGCCACGATCCCATCTTTCTGTGCATGAAGTCCAACGGCGAAGGAATCGTAGTCGACGGCTTCTTTCTCGGAAGACTACATTCAGGAAACCTTTGGTCAACATCAGCGCTGCCACAGAACAGCACGGTCTGTATGAACTCGAGTCGGGCATTCTCACCTGCATATTCTGCACATCACGAACGAGTCCTTTGGGAAGCACATCGTATAGATTGTCCAAGTTCATGTCCTCGAGTCCTGCCAATTCAACAAGCTTGTCCAAGCCTCCATCTTTGCTCGCAAAGAAGCCTGCAACGACCAGTCCGAACAGTCCTCCCAATGCAAAAATCCAGGCGTTCCTCTTCTTCGAATTTTTGGGCTTTACGTTCTTCCGCAGCGCGTCCAGCTTCTCGTTCGATATGATTTTGAAGGCGTCTCCACCAGCTTCCTTCGGCGCGGGCGCTGGGCTCGGTTCGCGTGAGTCGTCGGGCGTGTCGCCATCTCCGCCAAAGATTCGCCGTCGCAGGGTGGACATGATATATGGAAGGAAATCTGGATGCGACAGAATAAATCAACGTAGAAGCACGAGAGCAGGGCTGCGATGTTTCGAACCCGGCTGCTCCGAAAGGCTAAGCAGAAAGTTTGACCAGGTTCCTGATCAAATGACGGAGTGATCGCCCGCGCCTGGTGCTCTTTGCGGGCCAAGCGCCTTCTTCACATGCAAGCTCCGTTTTGGATTCACCTTGATTCTGACATTTCCTCTTCCGGACTAGACGAATATCGAACCACGACCACATGCTCCGTTCGATATCACCCCGTCGTCGATCTGTGTTCCTCTGCGATGGCTGAGGCGGTAGACGTGGCCGCTGAGAGCAACATCGAGCAGGAGTCCCTCGCCAAACCAACGAAATCATCGGCGGCGAACCTCCGCTACATCTCCTATGGAACCGAGAAAGAATCCCCCTTCCTGCCGGCGATCAAGCAATTGATTTCAAAGGACCTTTCCGAGCCGTACAGCATCTACGTGTATCGGTATTTTCTCTACCAATGGGGCGATCTTTGTTTCATGGTGGGTTTTGACATGAGCTTTACTTCGTGGACAATTCGACTGAACCATCTCTTCTAGGCTCTAGATGAGCAAGATGAACTCATCGGAGTCATCGTCTGTAAGCTCGAGCCCCATCGAGGAGGTCCCATGCGAGGTTACATCGCCATGCTGGCAACCCGCTCAGAGTACAGAGGACAAGGAATCGCAAGCAAATTAGTGCGAATTGCCGTGGACAAAATGATCGAAAAGGACGCCGACGAGGTGCGCACTCCTGATTTCCACTGCTGGACAAGCAGATCCACTGACGAAGCCTCCAGATCGCCCTCGAAACCGAAGTCGACAACATTCCCTCACTGCGAATCTACGAAAACTTGGGCTTCATCCGCACGAAACGACTACACCGCTACTATCTCAACGGCAACACCGCGTATCGACTGCTGCTGTATCTCAAACCTGGCATTCCGTTCATGCATACGCAGCCGCCGGACTATCTGCCGCCTATGGATGATGGTGATGGGAGGTATCATCGAAGGGGAAGTTGGGAGAGTGAGCAGGAGTATTCGTGGCAGAGAAATATGGCGGACTTGAAGCTGGGGGATGTGCATGGGGAGTCGCATGATGTAATGAGATGAAGAGAGAAGATGAATCGGTGATCCCTGAGTATCGCTCTGTTGCTGAAGCATCATCTTGAATTACCCATGGCGCTTGTCAAATTGCCCTGTTGAATGTTCTGTGCATGTCCATAATCTGACTTGCTAATGCTCCTGTATTTGCTGAGCATGCCGCCCTGTAGAGGAGCGAGTGTGCTCGTACCGCTAATTGCGAGCCATAGTGGTAGACGAACAAAGATCATGCCGGCAGATCACGCTGGTCGCCACGCTGGTCGCCGCGCTTCTGGCCCTTCGAGAAGAGACGCAGCTTCCACAGCTCTCGCTTCTCAGCTTTTGCTCTATTCATCTTCTCCTTCTGCAAATCCCTTGCCAACCAAAGCAGCACCGCAGTGAACAATCCGACGCCAGCTAGCGTCACGAAGAAGACCCAAATTGACCGCGGACTTTTATTAATCTCGCGAACATTCATGCCAAACACCCCCGTCACGAACGACAAAGGTACATAGAGCGTTGCCAGTTGGAGGAGACGAGTACTCCGCTTGGCATCCTGAATACTGGCCTGCGAGTCCAAGACACTGATAGAGCTCATGAGAAGCTGGAAAGTGTCCATCAGAAATCTCTCCAGATGTTGGAAGTCGTAATATACGTTGCGAAGTACATCCGACGGATCGTAGTCCACTTTGCAACTATATTTGGGCCTTGGTTTGAGATGAGCTTTCGCATGTGCGACTTCGGAACGGAGAGTATTGAGAGCGTGTCGACACTCGTGTAGACGGTTGTTGATGGTGATGGTGGGATTGCGAACGTCTTCAAAGGCGATGAGTTTGATCTCTCGGTCTAGACGTCGCAGGTTCGTCCACCAGAGCGAGGCGGCTAGAATGTGGGCGAGTTCAACGCAGTCAATGGCCTGCTGTGATGGTGCGCTGAATAACACGTTCATATGCCATTCATAGGAGAGGAATCTCTGCAGATTCTCGAGCATGGAGAACTGAGGCTGACCGTAGAGCTGAGGCAATGGGAAGCCGCCCTGCTTTGAGGAGTGCGGTATCCATAGACTGAGCTTTGAAGGCGTGAGACGTGAGGGCTCATTGGTTTTCTCCATTTGCAGAGGCCCATCGACTAGAAAGAGATCTGTATTCGTTCTTGTTAGCTCGGTTGACCTTCCGGTGTATGAAGAGACATATGCAATGGTTGTCCGACACCCGACGATATGATGTGCGATGATAAGACTGCCATCCGTACACATGGTTATTCTCTTGACGTCTTGCGATCGTGCCCGCCATTGGCGTTGCTGTGTGCCGAACATAGGATACCAGGCCCTGGATGCGGTAGCTTTCGGTGCAGGTTATCGCTCGATTGTCACGATGCAGGATGCGTAGATCACTCCACAGGTCGGCGCCTCGAAGCTCAGGTGCATGTGCATGCGCGATGAAAAAGTCGGTTGGAATACTCCAAGCTGATCCCAGCGCGGCCATCCATGCGCGATTGATATTTTCGATGATACACACAGACTTCGAGTCTCGGCCCACTGGATCCTGGTTTTGCCTCAGCACTGCCTGCAGAGTGGGTTGAGACGTTTCCAAATTGGTGTGGTAGACCTTCTGAATGTCGGGCGACGAGAGTTTGATCACGTCGCGTATAGGATGATCGTATCCTGCTAGACGTTCGATCTCGGCCAGATACGCTTCGGGATTCCTGGGGACGGTTGCGCTCGGACGTTGCGAGTTGGGGGTGGTTTTTGCTCCGCCATCTTTCCTGTGAGCAGCATCGGCAGTCAAAGGACAAGGGAACACCATTTCAGCCTTCGCAAGGGTGATCCAGCCGCTGGACCAAAGTTATGTAGGGCCAGGGAACAGAGTAAGAAAGGAAAGAGAGCCGAACTTGATGTGAAAGATAACTTAACCACTACAATGACCAGACCGTCCCACCACACTCAAGGATGCGAGGCGAGGCGTGGCGAGAGACATGATACGGCCGCCATGTTGACCGAGTCTCGCTTGTAGCGAGGCCCGGGGCGTGATTGGTACCTAAATCAGGCTTGGAGTGCATGAGGATTGAGGCGTTGGCAAGGCTGACGTTGTACAGAACTGAGAATTGAAGTTGGAATTTCGACGAGAGGGAAAGGAAGGAGGCAAGGAGGGAGGGCTCCCATCGATTTCTCGTTAGCCTCGCTTATGTAACTTCAGCGGAGTCAGGTCCGTCTGTTCTCCGAGGGGTCTCATCCGCACATGACGGAGCCGCTTTCAGACATGGAATGTTTGTGGAGAAGAGAACGCTTCCGGACTTCACGAGACAGTATCCACCACTTCTGACCCAAACTCTCGCTACAGTTCTCCCGTCTTTCTGTCTGTTCCGCATGATTCCAGCAATCGCGATTAGGAACAATCTCGCATTCTTCCTCCACTCTCGCCATCCGACCAACCAGGCTACTAGCTCCCCCACCACGAGCAAGACAGCTGAGTGCTGAAAGACTTCAACAAAGAAAGGCGTTGCCAATATGGCCTCGCTTGCGGGCAGAGGCCGTGCAAAGATTCGCGCACCGCGACGGGTAAGCACATGCTTCTCCCGAGCTTCCTTGACATTCACTTCATTCACGAGCTTCTGGTAGCTTGCCTACAAGCCGGCATTGCGCAAGCACTTTGAACAACAACATACACCAACTCGAAGGCACTCGCTGACATGGCTTCTCGCCGCCAACAGGGACTTCAAGCCGATGTCGATTTCGAAACCACATGGTCCACACTAGAGCGCGCATTCAACGAGATCCACACAAAGAACGCCTCTGCGCTGTCATTCGAGGAGCTGTATCGCAACGCGTACAAGATCGTGCTGAAGAAGAAGGGCGATGAGCTATACAACAAGGTGGTGGACTTTGAGCAAACATGGCTCGGCCAGACTGTCCGGCCGCGCATCGTTCAGCCACTGCCGCCTTCATTGCTTCTGACAGATGGCTCATCCAAAACTCTTGCAACAGCATCAGAACGTAGGGTAGCAGGTGAGAGCTTTCTACGGGCATTGAAGCAAGCATGGGAGGAGCATCAGGTGTGCATGGGTATGCTCACGGACGTCCTGATGTATATGGTAAGCTACAGTGTCACCTCAGCTGCTGCACTCAGTGTGACTGACTTCTTGAAGGATCGCGTGTATTGTACCGACCATCGTAAACCCTCCATCTACGCCAAATCAATGGGCCTGTTTCGCGACCAGATCCTCCAATACCCCGTACGACCAAACCTCCCCAGCCTACTCGATATCCTCACAAGCACGATCCTTGACCAGATTCAGATGGACCGTGATGGCGACAGCATCGACAAATACCTCATCAAATCAAATGTCTACCTGCTGGAAGGTCTGTACGAAACGGATAACGAAGTCGAAGAAGCGAAGCTGTACTTGCGGGCATTCGAGGAGCGATTTCTTAATGACAGCGCAGTCTTCTACCGAGAGGAAGGCGAGCGGTTATTGAAAGAGTCGGACGCCGGAACATATTGCAAGCATGCGAAGAGACGGATCGATGAAGAGATTGATCGATGTAGGACGACATTATCAGAAACCACTTCTCCGCGGATACAACAGGTGGTGGAGGATGAGTTGATTCGACACAAGATGAAGGGATTGATTGAAATGGACAGCGGGGTGCAATACATGGTTGACAATGATAAGTTTAATGAACTTCATCTGGTATACGACCTGGAAGCCCGCGTGGACCCGCGCAAGCCGGAGCTCACCAAAGCCATTCAAAAGATCATCGCAGACATGGGTGGGAAGATCAACAATGCGGCAGTCGCAGCTGCGCAAGCTCCGCCTCCTGCGCCAGCATCAAATACGGCGCCGGCAGTTCCAGGCGGTGCAAAACAGATCAACCAGCAAACAGTGGCTGCACTACAGTGGGTGGAGGATATCCTGGAACTGAAAGACCGATTTGACAGGATTGAGAGGACATCGTTCAACAACGATCAAGCCATCTCGACCGCACTCACCCGTAGCATGGGTGAGAACATCAACAATTTCAATCGAGGCAGCGAGTACATCTCACTCTTCATCGACGATAACATGAAGAAGGGCATCAAGGACAAGACTGATGTCGAAGTGGAGCAAATTCTGGAGAAGGCCATCATTCTCCTGCGATATCTCCAAGACAAGGATATGTTTGAGACCTACTACAAGAAGCATCTCTGCAAGCGTCTATTACTCAACAAGAGTCAAAGTCCAGAAGTCGAAAAGCAGATGATCAGCCGGATGAAGATGGAGCTCGGCAACAGCTTCACGCTCAAACTTGAGGCCATGTTCAAGGACATGAACCTCAGTGTCGATCTGACCAACGACTACCGCAAGCAAGTGTCCAAGTTGGGAGACGTGGACCGCTCGCGCGTTGATCTCAACGTCAATATTCTCACATCCATGACCTGGCCGCTGGAAGCATTCCGTGGTGGATCCGAAGAAGAGAACGAATCCAAAGCACAGATCATCTACGCTCCCGCACTCGACCGCGTCCGCGTTGGTTTCGAGCGCTTTTACACCGACAAGCATTCCGGTCGCAAGCTTACATGGCAGAGCAACATGGGCACCGTCGACATGCGCGCCATCTTCCCGAAGTCCAAGCGCGAGAACGGTGCTCTCCGCACGCATGAAGTCAACTGCTCCACTTACGCCTGTTTGATCCTCCTCCTCTTCAACGACAACGCCTCGACCGACTCTTCCACGACTCTAACCCTCGAAGAGATCCAAGCCGCGACCAACATCCCGATGTCTGCCCTCACCCGAAACCTCCAGTCACTCGCCGTCGCGCCGAAGACTCGACTCCTCACCAAAGAGCCCATGTCCCGGGAGGTCAAGCCCAGCGATCGCTTCAGCTTCAACTCCTCGTTCGTCCCCAAGGCGATCAAAATCACCGTCAACGTCGTCTCTGCAGGGAACAAAGTTGAAGGCGACAGCGAACGCAAGGAGACGGAGAAGCGGAACAACGACTCGCGAGCTTTCGCGGTCGAAGCGGCGGTGGTCAGGATCATGAAGATGAGGAAGACACTGAGCCACGCCGAGTTGCTGAACGAGACGATTGGAGCGTTGAACTCGCAATTCAAACCGGATGTGGGCATGATCAAGAAGAGGATTGAGAGTCTGATCGAGAGGGAGTATCTTGCGAGAATCGAGGAGGCGCCGGTGCCGAGTTATCGATATCTGGCGTAGCTGCGGATCGGGAACGATGGGTGCGTTCGAGTTGCATGGCATATGGCGTTACTTGCTGCGCATGGGGATGTGGAAGACTGGGTTTCACTCCACTACTACGAGAAACGAGACATTTGCATGGCTGCATTCACAACGGATGGGGAAAATGGGACTTGAAGCATGGCGTTCTGAGAGGGAGGGTAGACGAAGGTATATCGTCGATACCTTTCCAGCAGGGCGAAATAGCTAGGGCAGAAGACAAAGCACAGCAAAAGAAGCAGTCCGAGTGAGTATTGATAGCACGTCTCGTCGCACATTGTACGATCTCAAGTCATGATACCCCGAAGAATCATAGGAAAAGAATTCATGTTCGCCGATCCGGCAGCTACCCCAACAAGAATGTCGCATTACCGTCAACAACTCCATACTCCAACCCTGCACCGAACAATCGAAGCTGAGAAAGAATGGACGGAATATCTCCACAGTTCAGCCAAGGCCGGGACTTGTCATTCCACGTGCCGGATGCAGAAGATACTGGTCGTGCATGTTTTCGAAGTTGAAGGGATCTGGGAAGAGCGACGTTGGAAAATCGTGAGGTTCGGATGTGAGAAGGCGGAATGATGTGAATGCCGGCTTCTATTCTTGAAGCCGGGACGTGATTCTTACAATGATTCCTAGATTTCGAGATTTGATACTCGCGTTTGCGATTTTGCGATGCGAGCAGGAATGACGAGCGAGTGTTTGGTTGATGAGCTGTCGTTTGATCATGCGACGAAAAGCCGTAACGGCGTTCAGCTGCAAGTCGCAAGCTGCAAACGGCGCAGCACATGGCTCCCGAGTCCCGCCCGGCTGCTCGATATTGCATGTGCCGTGCGACGCGGCACACGCGCACGTTTGCGGCGGCGGAAGACGTTGTGAAATCCAGAGGAAATAAATGTATCTGTGAGATGGGTGCAGGCATCAAAGTCGCACGGTAGTTTCAGCTGGCTGAGGGCTTTGTCTCACGTGGAGATTTTCAGTCTCGTACCTGGCCATGTCATCAGGACATCTGGACTTTCAGAGGGATGGGAGGTAGGAACAGCAAGCGAGGTCTGAAACTCAGCGAGCAAGCGAGGTGTCTCCGATTCAAGAAGACGTTGCTGATGATGAAGTCGAGAGTCAAGTGCATGTGTCTATCGTTTCAACCACGCGGGAGAGCACCACACACGGCAGGGGTCATCCCTGATGGATTACCTAGACAGACCAGTGGTTCGTGGTTGCTGTTGTACTGTGCGAACATCATTCCGCGCACACACTGCAAACGATGTGGCAAGTCTCACGCCCGCAGTGTCAAGGTGCGTCAGATCTGTTTTTGATGTTCTCGGACAAGAGCTGTAAAACTATCCGATGTCGAACCGCAACAACGACTTTGAAGATCGTAGTATCGATGAATCGGACCCCAATAGCACCATTTTCGTTGTCCTGCATGGCCATGACGAAGGCAAAGGCGGTAAGGCTCAAGCGACGGCCATCAATATGCAGGTACGGGATCGTGGACGACCAGCATGTTGATTTTCGCCTGCAGATGTCATCTCACCGCACCGCCAACTATTTGGGGAAAATTGCTTCGTCGGCGGTTCCGCCATGTCCTTTTCCTGCGGTACAATCGTACATTCTCGCGTGGCATGCGGGATTTTTTGTCACTTCGCGTTTCAGCTCTGGTCGGTTTCGCTGCAGGCGTTGGTCCTCCGTGGTGGGGCGCTACTTCCGATCTCTCGACCAATGCGCGTCGCGAGATGCACTTTTCTCGTGTTTCTATCATTCTCTCGGTCCCACGTCACGACTGTCATCCCTCTGGATGTTTGTGTAGGCGCCTTGAGTCTCATACAGGCTGGCCGTCTCGCCTGAAATACATACCACAATCTGACAGGAGTGAGACAGCATCATCTACACCAACGGACGATTGCCGAGACAGACACCTCATAATCGGAAGAACATCTCGTATATCCATGAGCGGCGAATCGATTCCCGCACTGCAGCCGCGGAAGTAGTGGGAAGCAGGATCAGCAGTGGATGCGCTCCTTCCCGTCTTGGGTCGAGGGCCTCTCTTAGCGCGCCGAGCCAGTCTCCGCTTTTTCTCCTGTCGCGGACTTCACCCCTTTGGTCTCCGCCTTCTGCTTGCGTGGCCAACGAAACACCGACCGAAAGTCTCAACTGACATCTGTGTGGTGCTCCACTGCCGCCAGCGGGATGGACGACATGAAACGCATACAGTAGTCTCGTCACTCCTTGGGTGCTCCACAACGCTCGTCCAGATCTCGGATCCTGGTCCACAGGTGAGTGGATGTCGTGCGGCACTCGTGTGCCTGAGTAGCACGACGGCGCAGCGCTTCCTACGGAGGCACGCTCCCGTGGGGCACACTACTACACACCTCCCTTTTTCCTCTGTCTACACGCTCAGCTTTCCCTTTCTCTCCCTTCTTCCTCCTCTTCCCCGTCTGTACATCTCGTGAATACCGTTCCCAGGCTTGCATTGCTGTCACTCTCCTTCGAGCATTCGCTCCTTCCATTCTCTCGTCTTCGGACATCCCACCCTCATTCACCACATCCAGCAATCATCGCCCTGGTCGGCCATCTCGCACTCTCAGCGCTCCAGTAGCAGCTTCAATCGAACTCGCGACTTCCAAACAGTACATTCAGCAATCACGACAGCATTTCCAACCAGATCACATTCGAACGACCACAACAACAACAACCATGTCGCTCATCTCCAAATTCACCATCTTGGCCCTGGCCACCTCGGCTTTGGCCGTTCCGTTTGCTGGCAACAACCATGGCCATGAGCACGCTCACCTCCACAAGCGACAGAGCCCTGCCGCGTACGGAGGGGATGCCGCGAATGCTGCCGGTGGTGCTGCTCCAGCTTATGGTGCATCCTCGAGCGTCGCCAACGCTGTCCCGGCTACTTCGTCCGCTGCTTCGGCCAATGTCCCTGCGACGTACGGTGCATCCTCAAGCGTCGCTAACGCTGTTCCGGCCACTTCTTCCGCTGCGTCTGCCGTAGTGCCACCATCGTACGGTTCATCTTCCAGCGTTGCGAATGCTGTTCCCGCCAGCTCGTCTGAGGCTGCCGGTACCGCTCCAGTCTACAGCTACTCGCCTGAGAGCTCGTCCCAGGCTGCCGGTACCGCGCCAGTCTACAGCTATTCGCCTGAGAGCTCGTCCCAGGCTGCCAGTGCCGTTGGTCCTACCACTTCCGCTTCTTCCTCTGAGGCTAACGCTGTGGTTCCATCCGCTTACGCTTCTTCTTCCTCCAATGCCAACGCCGTGGTTCCTACTTCATCCGGCTCTTCGAGCAACGCCGGCTTCACTTTTGCGCCAGTCAGCAGCAGCTCCGCTGCGGCCTCTGCCCCAGCGCCGTATCAGTCATCCAGCGAGGCGGCTGCCACTTTGCCAGTGCAGTCTTCCACTGCTGCAGCAACCGCGCCAGCTACGTACCCAGCTATGTCCAGCTCCGCGGCCGCCAATGTCCCAGCTGAGACCGATTCGACCTCCATCAAACAGGTCAAGACGACTCGCACCACGACTGTGTTCACGACTGTCTACTTGACTTCCTCCGACGCCCAGCCCGCTGGAACTCAGCCCGCCGCACCTCAGCCCGCCGCACCTCAGCCCGCCGAAACTCAGCCCGCTGCTGCTCCAGCATACTCTGTTCCCGCTTCGAAGAACGAGAACTCGCCGGTGAACAACGCTCCAGCCAACGCTCCAGCCAACGCACCAACCGCGGATGCTCAGCAGTGCGCCGCCGTCACCATCACCGCGACCGAGAAGGTGACCGAATACATCACCGTCAACCCAGCCGGCACCACCGTCGCGACTTCGATGGCTTCTGCTCCGAGTGTCGAGATTACCTCGACTGTGTACAACAATCCCAGCTACGTCGCGTCTTCTGGAGCTGCGGCACAGCCAGCTAGCAGCCAGGCTTCGGCTCCAGCTTATGAGGCTCCTAAGAGCAGCGAGGCTGCGGGTACTGCGCCTTCTGCGCCCGCATACAACGCTCCAAGCTCGAGCGAGGCTGCTGCAACCGCGCCTTCTGCACCGGCATACAACGCTCCAAGCTCGAGTGAGGCTTCTGGCAACGCACCTCCTGCGCCAGCATACAACGCTCCCGTCTCAAGCCAGGCTGCCTCTGCATCCGCACCAGCATCCAGCGCACCAGCCTCCACCTCCGAAGCTTCCGGCGCCACTCCATCCGGCTACGTACCCATGGAAAAGGGCTCCAACAACAACAACAACACACCCTCCTCCTCCTCCTCCTCCTCCTCCTCCATCTCCCCCGTCGCCGCATCAGCCACCGCCTCCGCTCCAGCCAGCTACCCAACCAACAGCTCCCCCTCCGGCGGAGGCAAGCGCGGCCTCGCCTACAACGACGCCAGCCTAACAACCTGCTTTGCCGACTCCCCCGAAATCACCTGGGCCTACAACTGGGGTTCCTGCCGCGAGGGGCTCTCCTCCAACCTCAAATTCATCCCCACCCTCTGGGGCGACCGGTCAGACTTCACCTCCGTCTGGGACGCCAACGTCCAGACCGCCATCGCCGACGGCGCCGACTACGTCTTCTCCTTCAACGAGCCCGATCACGACGGTCAAGCGTGCATGGCTCCCGCTGACGCCGCGGCCGCGCATAAGAAGTACATGAACCCGCTCAAGGGACAGGCGAAGATTTGCGCGCCGTCGGTGACGAATGGTGGTGGGAGCATGGGGCTGGGATGGTTGCAGTCTTTCATGGACTCTTGTGGTGGGGAGTGTGAGATTGACTGTTTGAATGTTCACTGGTATGATGCTGCGAGTAACAGCGCGTACTTCAAGCAGCATGTTCAACAGGCGATTGATATGGCTGGTGGGAAGCCGGTTTTCGTGTCCGAGTTTGGTGCTACCGGGAGTGATGAGGAGATTTCGGCGTTCTTGGAGGATGTCATGCCTTGGATGGATGGCAATAAGGATGTCGCGGGGTATGCGTACTTTATGGTCAAGGATGGCGATCTTGTTACCGGGACGGAGCCGTCGACGTATGGGAATACGTATAAGACGTATACCTCGTAGGAGGTGTGAAGGACCTGGCTGTGCTGGTCACTGCGGGTTGAGAGACGGATGAGGAGAAACAGAAAAATGGAAAGGCTCGCAGTATCCAGTCTGTGGGACTTGAACGAATGGCTTTGATATGATGGATGTTTGGATTCTCTTTTTCTTGTAGATTCGATCGTTGTCTTTGGGAAGCATTGTGGAGGGTAGGGAATGGTACTGGCATGGATCGGACTTCGGGCATGGCGATTGTATGTTCTTCTTGTTCGACTGCTGTACCTGAGTTTATGAAGCCTTGGTATATATATATGAAAATGATTTGGATGAGAACTCGTCTTTCTCTTACTTCTGTGACGAGAGTATCTTGGGATCAATCCGCATTCCGTCTTCTTTGTCGCTTGTGCTGTAATGTAGATTAAAAAGTAATCTGGTGAAGATAGTTGTGTCTCTGTCTCACTCTCACCAAAGTTCTGTGCGTTGCCTGCATTGGGCGGGCGGACGCTAGTTCTAGGTAGGTCTACGTAGCCTCTCCCAAGCGCTGTTCCTGGTGCTGACCTCCCCGACTACTCTACTGAAGATCGACCAACTTTTTCCCCGACAACACAACACAACCACACTCCAACCTAAACAAACATCACCCACACTGCTTTGGCGCGGACCTCATTCCCTCAACCGTCGCGATGCGTATCGACCGACGAACATCACCGCTCCTCCCCCTCCTCCTCTCCGCACCGCTGGTCCACGGCTTCTATCTCCCTGGTACGCACCCACTCTCCCATACTACTGCATCCCACCCTCTCTAACCATCTTCCACAGGCATAACACCCACCAATTACAAACTCGGCGACCTCGTCCCTCTCACCGTCAACCACCTCACCCCGACCCAAAACTCCAAAGACACCCAAATCCGATCCGCCTTCGCATTCGACTACTACTCCCCTCAATTCCACTTTTGCGCGCCCAAAGATGGACCTCAAGACATCTCCGAATCGCTGGGCAGCATCCTGTTCGGCGATCGCATTCAGACGTCACCCTTTGAACTACACATGCTGAAGGACGAATCATGCCGCGCCGTATGCAACGAGGTGGAATTCGATCCGACAGACGCGAAATTTGTCAATCGGAGGATTATGCTGGATTATAACATGAACTGGCTGATCGATGGACTGCCCGCGGCGCAGAGGTATTCGGATCCCACGACTGGCACGGAGTTTTACCAGCCTGGTTTCGCGCTGGGAGATGCGGATGATGGGACGCCGCAGTTGAATAACCATTATGAGATTGTCATTGAGTATCATGAGGTGCAAAAGGGGCAGTACCGCGTGGTGGGGATTTTAGTCGACCCGTATTCGAGGAAGAATGCGAAGAAGACGGGTAAAGGGGATGATCTCGCCGCGAGTGGCTGTGGACAAGGACCGCCGTTGGTGTTGTCGGAGAAGGGCAAGACGAAAGCGACGTGGACGTACAGTGTCGAATGGAGACAGTCCGACACCTCATTCGCGACACGATGGGATAAATACCTCCACGTCTTCGACCCGAAGATTCACTGGTTCTCCCTCATCAACAGCGCGGTGATTGTCATGTTCCTCATTGGCATGGTCAGCACCGTTCTCCTCCGCACCCTCCGCAAGGACATCGCACGCTACAACCGCCTCGACCAACTCGGCCTCGACGACCTCAACTCCACCGGCGTCAGCGTCGAAGATGGCATCCAAGAAGACTCCGGCTGGAAACTCGTCCACGGCGACGTCTTCCGCCCACCACGCCACTCCCTCGCACTCGCCGTCCTCGTCGGCAACGGCGCCCAACTCTTCATGATGGCCGGCTTCACCATCATCTTCGCCGTAGTCGGCTTCCTCTCCCCTTCCAACCGCGGCTCGCTCGCCACCGTCATGATCCTCTTGCACACCCTCTTCGGCTGCGTCTCCGGCTACGTCTCCTCCCGCGTCTACAAATCCTTCGGCGGCACCGCCTGGAAAGCCCTCTTCACCCTCACCCCATGCGCCGTCCCCTTCATCGTCTTCGCCACCTTTTTCCTCCTCAACCTCTTCGTCTGGGCCCGCGCCTCCTCCGGCGCCGTCCCCTTCACAACCATGCTCGTCATCATCCTCATCTGGTTCCTCATCTCCGTTCCCCTCTCTCTCGGCGGTTCCTGGCTCGGTTTCCGCCAACCCATGCCCGACCCGCCCGTCCGCACGAACCAGATCCCCCGCCAAATTCCCCCTTCGACCGGCTACCTCCGCTGGATCCCCAGTATGCTGCTCGTCGGCGTGCTCCCCTTTGGCGCCATTTTCGTGGAATTGTACTTCATCATGTCATCCCTGTGGAGCGCGAGGATATACTACATGTTCGGCTTCCTCTTCCTCTCGTTCGGCTTGCTGGTCGCTACCACCGCCGCGGTGAGCGTGTTGATGATTTACTTTTTGCTGTGTCAGGAGAATTACCATTGGCAGTGGAGGGCGTTTGCGAGTTCGGGGGCCAGTGCGCTGTATGTTTTCGCGTACAGTTTGCTGTATTGGGCGAGGATGTTGAGTTTTTCGAGTTTTACGGGGGGAGTGGTGTATTTGGGGTATAGTGTGTTGTTGAGTTTTTTGTGGTTTTTGTTGAGTGGTGAGTTGTTGATGTCCTGCTGTTGGGTTCTGGTGGAGTTGGAGTGATGATTGCTGACATTGATGGTGATTTTAGGTTCGATTGGGTTTTTTGCGTGTTGGATTTTTGTGAATCGGATTTATGGGAGTATTAAGATTGATTGATTGAGTCAATCGTGGAAGTTGCGAGCAGGTGGCTTGGAAGGAAGAAAGAGGTCGAGGAGGAAGGAAAGAAGAGCACGACGAAAGGAAAGACTTGCGTATATGTATACTGGACTATACATATAACGGGAGAGACATCGTCGATATCCTTCTATCTGCTTTGGACCGTCTACTCGGAACAGCGGCCTGATCATCGGCTTTTAACCAAGCGTATGAGAACAATGAGAAGGAGCTGGATCGACGAATGTCTACCGCGCAAATTTCGCGTCAAACTAACTCGATCGACACGACACCATCATATTCACATCTTCGCTGACGACTGTAACGAACATAGGTACAGAGTGTGAGGTGTATCACACCTCCTTTATCCTCTTTTTCCCACCCATTCTCCGCTCTTTACTCCCCGAAGGCCGCCTCCTCTCCTATCAAAGCGGTCCAAACCTCACCAACCCATCCACCATACAGCAAATTCACAACCAGCATCGATCGTCTCGCAGCCGGATCCCAGCCAGTGCGTGTGTTCCCCCGACTAGAAAAAGTCTACACAGAAAATCCGCCAAGTCCCTCGATTCCCAAAATCCGACGGTGAATCTCGATTCAGCTGGTCTAATTCCAACAGCCACTTTGCTGGCGTGCTGGCGCTCACCGGTTTCTCGAGTGCTGAGTAGAATTCTAGCGTACAGGTCAAGGGTAGAGAGTGCAAGTACTTTACAAGATCCCGACAGCGAGGACGCTATTCCGACAGCGACTCCGACTCCGCCAGTCCGACAGCGACTCCGACTCCGCCAATGCGACTCCGCCGACCCAACTCTACCGACAACGCCTATGTTACTACTTCGATAAGCGGACTAATTTAAGGAGCGGACAGGGAGCAAAAATCGAAGGAAACTGCTCGGTTTGCACTTTCCCCCTATTCAGAACAACAGCACACAGTGAATCATGAGGCCAATGGCGGATAATTCCGCTGCAGAGTTGTATGATGCTCGCGAGTGAGAAGAATGAAAGCATATTTCTTGTGGGGATTTTTTATGGGATTTCATGGGGAGGCGGTTGGTATGACCTCTTTTCTTTCCTTTCCCAACCGACATGCCGATAGGCATGAGTGGAGCTGATATTGAATTGTAGGGTAAGCTGTATGATATCCCCACCAAGATGGTCTGCTGGTCGTATGGGCGATGTACGGAGTCGGTGCAAGTTTGGCTGCTTCGGCTTATGCTGGATGAGATTCCCGTGATGGCTGGATGTGATGATTTGATGGCCCGGGAGTGCGGAGACCGGGTTTGGGGAGGAGAGTGAAGGAGGAGGCGAGGAGGTCGTCGGAGATTTGAAGAAAGGCAACATCGATGTCACGGCACAGGCTGCGTTGCAGTTTTCGTTCGGTGGGACGACAAACTCATCTACCAAGCTACCTCACTCCTTCACCTCCAACTTCAACTCCCTATCCTCCAAAATCGCCCCTGATTTCGCCGGCATCATCGCTCCCTTGGGCGGACTGCTCTTCGCCTTGAAATCGTCGCAGATTTGCTCCATCGTTACCCATTCCACGCCCTCGAAAGTGTTGATTTTCTCGATGATTCTGTCTGATTGTCAGTGCTGCTTCCCTTGTCGACCCATCGGTATGAGAGAGAGTGTGTGTGGGTGGGTGTATCTCACCGTTCCAACATCATCAGTCCATGCGGATGCCCACACACATCCGGGTGCACGGTGACGGGGAAGACAAAGTCGTCGTATTCGCGGTAGAAGAAGGTGAACTGGTCCATCCAGAGGTCTTCGACGTCGCGGGGGTTGACCCAGCCGTGGCTAAAGAGGAGGTGGTTAAATCGGGGAGAGGTCGAGGGGGTGGGAGGGGAGGGCCTTACGAGTTGGGCGCTTTTTTTATGAACATCATTGGTGGCTAAACATCAAAGGGTACAACGGTCAGCGATGTTCGGACCACACAGCAATACAGACTTGGGCCTCAACAGGCCGGGCCGAGACAGTCTCAGGCGGCGCAAACTTTGCACCCCTTCAGAGACTTACCAGGTCGTCGAGGTACCAGGAAGAGGGGATTTCAACGAGGCCGGTCATGGTGCCGCCTTCGAGGGGCTATTGCTACATCAGCTTGGTTCGTTGTCGTTTGCAAGATCGCAGTACCTTCATCCAATGGTCGGGGTGTTTCTCGTAGTCTGATCAATATCAGCGGCTGTGTGAGGTCGTTTGCCAGGCTTCGGACTGACCGATGGGAATCCACTTGTCGCCTGTCCGCAACCAATAGCACTGGCAATCGTGGTGCGAGAAGGAGTGGTCGTATTCGAGGCCATATTTTAGCATGAGCTCAGCTCCCTAGACAACCATCGGTCAGTATGAGAACCGTACATCATGGGTCCATTGCAAACCTCTTGGCTAGACTCCCACCATGGTGCTACCTGAACAGCTACCGTCAGCGTCGTTCATATACCTACAGCAAGGATAGCAGAACGTACCATGCCTCTCGGCGGCTTGCCTCCTTGAAAGTCTTTGATCAACTTGTAGCACTATCGACACGATAGTCAGCTCCTCAGAAATCCCGACAGTGGTCACTCAATCCCCCTACCTTATCCATAATAGCAGTCTGCTGCTCCAAATTCATCGCCACCGGATTCTCATGCGAGTACCCATGCAATCCAATCTCATGTCCCGCATCCGCCACCATTCGACACTCCTCGGGAAACGTCTCCAAACTGTGGCCCGGGATGAAGAACGTCGTCTTGATCTTGTACTTGTCGAACATGGTGAGCAGGCGACGTACGCCGATGGTTCCGGCGAACAGACCGCGGGAGATGTCGGAGGTGGAATCTTGGCCGCCGTAGGAGCCGAGCCAGCCGGCTACGGCGTCGACGTCGACGGAGATGCAGGCTTGAACACCTGGGAGGGATGGGATTAGTTGGCTGGCGTTGGAGGGATTGGGTTGGAGGGAGAGGTACGTTTCTTGGGCATGGTTGCTGGTTTCGTGTATATTTCGAACCTGACTTTGGTTTCTTTCCTTTGATTCCGTCTCCAAGATCCCACAGGTAAGCAGAATTGATCCAAGAAAGTGTGATCGCAATGGCGGGCATCCCAATGGCTTCTTATAGACACCGACAACCCCTCTTCCCTATCAATTCCCAGATGGTCGGGCAAGCGGATAAAAGGTTCAACGAGGGACCTTTACTCCGCATGACGTCTCCTCGTCCTTGTCATTGACTTCACATTGGTCGACGGACCATATCTGTGAGGCGGTGTCGATGCGATAGTGCTGACAGCCTGAGAGCTACTGAAGATAAGAAGACATCGTGTTGCATCCTGTCTGCCAGGGTACAGATATCGTCGAACCTTGCCGGACCTTGATCGAGCACCCATGAGCTGGTGCTTTCCTGAACGAGACAGTCACGACGACTACATTCTCGCCAGATTGGCAGGAACAAGTCACTTGAGCCAAAGGCCGCTGGATACCTCGATTACACCTGCCATCTCATGACAGCAACGCTGGAGGGATCTTCGACAAGAGCGACCCTTCCCAATATGACTCCAGTCTGAACGCCTCCCTCCAACGAACTCAATGGCCCGTCCATTCTCCTCACTATGGCCAACCCAGCCGCCAACAGAGCGCCCTCTACCTTCAACCCAAGTCCTCAACACCTACGAACTCCTCGAACAAATCCTCTCCCACCTCCCCATGATCGACCTCTTCATCCTCCTCCGCCTCTCCAAACCCTGGCGCTCCATCATCCTCCGCTCAACCCGTCTGCAAGAAAACATGTTCCTCACTTACCCGTCCCAACCCAACTGCCCGGAACCCTTCACCTACAACGTCCAAGTCTACTGCTGCTGGAACAAAGGCCAGACATGCTACCGCCTTCCGAGTCTCATCTTCAATCCCGCGACCTCCATGATCGCACCCTACCACGCCATCAGCGATACGACTTCACCCATGGCGCTGCGTCGACCGCTGGCCAAGTTCCGCGTCCATCAACATCTCTTCGCCCGCTTCACGATTGAAGATATTCCCGACTTGGAACCTGAGGATCGACCCTCGTGGCGGAGGATGTTTATTACGCACCCGCCGCTGAGAGCTGTGGACTTTGAGTTCTTTGCGAAAGACGATGATTTCCGGAGGTTAGTGGTGTTGTGGAATCCGGTGGGGATTACGTTTGGGGATCTGATTGATGGGAGGTGGAGGATGGCGAGGGATTATGAAGCGACGACGGGGAAGACGTTCGTGGGCGAGATTGAGCACTCGTTTCATTTGTTGCATCCGCAGCATGATCCGATGGAGGAGATTTGGTGAATCGCTTCTGGTTGCGTTCCTGGCTCGCTTCGCGAGGCGGCGTCATCGAAGAAAGACGAAAGCTCGCCTGTTTCGTGCTGCGCTGATCGACGAGAAAAGCTGTGTGACTCTTCCGAATCGGACTCAGTCGTGACAGACGCATGCGCAAAGTCGGCATCGTGGTTCGAACACTTCGACTTCGAGGAGGAAGATCTGAATGCCAGAAGAGAGTGGGAGGATCTCTTCGGTCTTGACGAGATGTCTCAGAAGCTGCCCGAGCGTCCACTAGCCGCGCGTCGTGGTTATTCGTGCTTGTCGTCTCGCCGTCCGTAATGATATCAAGCTCATGGCCTCATCTGTTCGCGCACATCCCAGACGAGAACTCTCTCGTCCCAAGCGCATGTTGAGCACCATCCTTCTGCTCCAAACAGACACCAGTCTACGCCCATGGCGAATTCAGTGTGGTTGTCCATACGTCCAATTTCTCTACCCATGCCAGCTCCGCCGCCACCCTGATCTACATTGCTGCCATCTGTCCAGACGCGACAGCTCATATCGTAGCTGGCACTGAGAAGGACGTCGCTAAGGTGAGGACTCCAGCTGATTTTGCGTACTGCATATTCATGTCCAGTGAGGAAGTTCACTGGTCCAGAAGGCTGCCGCAGATCGAACGTCCGGATCACTCCGTCAACACCAGCCGTTGCGAGGATCGAGTCTCGATACTTGTTCCAATCATGGGTGAGGCATTCTGTCGGACCAGGACTGCGGTTCACATAGCCTGGAGACGGAACCTTGGGAGGAGCATGGATCGGGATGGCCAACGTCAGGTGATTCTGTGCGCTCGGCTTGCTTCTCAGATCGTACACCCGCAGATGAGAGTCTCTCGAAACACATGTGACAATCTGCGGGTGATGCGGACTGTACTGCGCCGAATACACGCACGAGTGAACCGGTAGAGTCACCAAGCTGTCCTTCCTTTCCGGTGTCCAGATCTTGACCGTGCCGTCCCAACTTGATGACAGAAATGTTGACTTCTCGATAAGATTCCAGTGTACGGAGAAGACCTCTCTTCCATGCTCTTGCCACCCTGCCACTGGGAACTCGCCCACTCCAATATCGAACAGCTTGATGCTTCCATCTCCACCTGCTGTGAGAAGCTGGTTCTCGTGCTGCTCTGACCACGCTACGTCGAACAAGCAGTCCTGAGTCTCGAAGAACTTCTCGCACACAATTCCATTCTGCGTGAGGTTCAAGATGAAGAGGCGTCCGTTCCCAACCAGTCCAAAGTTGGCTCCGGCACTCACGGCCAGACGGCTGTCGAAGAAGGGCGAGTATTTGACGCTGTATGGGTTGAAGCCCGCGGTTCTGAACTCCAGCATGTCTTCGAAGTGGTTGCCCTTGCGGCAAGGAGGGAAGAGATCAGATTAACATTATACAGAAGTGTTGAAGAGGTGTACAAGAAAGGCCGAGCAAGCTCTCATTGACCGAGGCGTCGCGATTTTGTAAATTGGCTTAGCGTCCCGATTGTTTATCGTCGGATAATGAGATCCCTGCAATGGCCAATATCAACGTCTCCTTTCGATCCATCACATTTCTCCTCGCTCTTTCATCTTCTCACAATGTTCGGACCATACTAACCAGGAAACATGGCCAGCGATACGGTATCCTCCTCAGCACGAGGAGCCGGGTTCCTCATCCTCCTCCAGATCTCTTCCCGAGCCCTCACATTCGCCCTCAATCAAGTACTACTGCGCTTCCTCTCCCCAGCACTCCTCGGCGCATCGGTTCAATTGGAGCTCTATATCATCTCCGCGCATCACTTTGCCCGCGAAAGTCTTCGAGTGGCGTGTCAGCGTCAGCCGGAAGGAGGTATCCAAGCAGCCATCAACCTTTCCTATCTGGCGATTGCGGGAGGATGCCCCATCGCATTGTTCCTCGCCCAATGGTATCTGAGTACCAGCTATCCGGATGTGCCATATTTCGTTGAAGCTTTGCGGATCTGCGAGCTGGCTGCAATTGTGGAGCTCTTCTCGGAGCCAGCATTTGTTGCTGTGCAGCAAAACATGCTCTACAAGACCCGAGCGGCAGCAGAAGCATCGGCTGTCGTTGTGAAGACATTCACGACAGCAGCGATCGTCTTCTGGGGCCAGCACAAGGGTATTGAGCTAGGAGTGCTCCCATTTGCTGCCGGCGAGCTGGCGTATTGTTCCATTCTCACTCTCGTCTATTTGTGGCAGACTGTGCCTGTAGCACGGCTGCAGAAATTCTCTCTCTTGCCGCGCGTATTCAGCTCGAGGTGTGTCAAATTGCTGCCTCTCACAGTAAGCTTGTTTCTGATTTAATTTGCAGCTCTGAGAATCAGTTTGTCCTTGGTCTCTTTTCCAAAACCCTGCTGAGCCTCTCGGTCTCGCTTTACATCCAGTCCGGAATCAAGTATGTCTTAACTCAGGGAGATGTCATCGTCAGCACAGCACTTGCCTCCCTAGAAGACCAAGGGATGTATGCGTTATCAGCGAATTATGGCGGACTGATTGCGAGAATGGTCTTTCGTCCGATTGAGGACAGCACGAGGAACATGTTCGCGAAACTCTGCGCCCCTGCCACTACTACGGAAAGTGAGACCAAGCAATCTGTCTCAGATTTGGATAACACGTCGAAGAAGATGGCATCGCAAGCAGCGCAGCCCACGACATCCCTCACGCAAGCTGCCACGATCCTCAGGGACATCCTCCGCGTCTACACAATATTCTCGCTCATCGCTTTCGCCGTGGGGCCATCTGCAGCACCGCTTCTGCTGCAACTCGTAGCAGGTTCGCGTTGGTCAGCATCTGGAGCCGGCGAAGTGCTCGGAACATACTGCTACTGTATACCGCTCCTTGCGATCAACGGAGTCAGCGAAGCCTTCGTCGCAGCTACCGCATCGACAAAAGACCTTCACTGGCAAAGCATCTGGATGGGAGCTTTCTCGGCAGGTTTCGCGGCCAGCGCATACATTTTCCTGCGAGTGCTTGAGCTCGGCGCGAAGGGCCTCGTATGGGCGAATTGCGTCAATATGGGACTGCGCATCGTATTCAATCTTTCCTTTGTTTCTTCTTACTTCGAGCGAAACGGACAGGTCGGTCACCGCATACGGCATATTCGCAGACATGCGACAGAACACTTTCTAACAGACTTTGCAGGACTTCAGTATTGCCAAAATACTTCCCAACCCTTATGCGATAGCAGCAACGGCAGTCGTACCAAGCTTAATTGCCCGGTCCGCCAGCCTACTCGCCCAATACGGCTTACTTGGAGATCTCGTGCGTGTCGGAGGTGTGGGAGCTGTATTTGCGTTGTTCGTGTGAGTACTGTGCGCTGTGATCCAGGGGACTCCGCAGACTGACAACAATCTCACAGTGTTGCAATGGAGCGTCGTTTCCTGCTAGACTGCGTGCGAAGAGTCCGATCATAGTGCTCGCAGTTCAATCGTCAATCGTTGCTGAACGAAAAAGATCGAAGAGTACGTGCAATCCCAAGATGCACCCTCGTTTGCTCCCGGAAATCATTTCACTGTCAACCTTGGGACGAAACTCCATGTCTCTCTTCACTCAAGCCTCAACACCAAGTCTTCACATACGTCTCCAATATATCCTGCATTGGAGCTCGTTTCTGGCTCGCTATCAAAGGCGCATTACAGTCAAGTTGGCTCTTTTGATTGGGTCGTATTCGATAGATTGAACCTTCGGGCTGAATCCGGCCAGTATTCGGTCAGCCAAGCTTCGACGATCATACAACGTTGGGCTCATCGACCGCGGGAACCTCTCTTCGCCGTCTCAAGAAATTCTTCTTAGTTTGCTTTCGATGTGGATATAAACCTCCATTGGCATCGCAGTAACCGGAAAAGAGCGAACGACGATCTCAGCTCACCCACCATGAAATAGCACTGACACATACCTCTCACGCAACCAGGACGAGAAGATTGCAAGCTTCGCGAAGCCTGGCATCATGTTGAAGCTACTGCCACTGGGCCTGACACTATTTCTGAACGTTCGGACGATGGCTGCATCAGCACAAACGGACTGTTTCACAGGCAGGCTTGCGGACTTCGCTTCCATTGCCAACTACAGTCCAGCGGAAGCATTCTGCGCCGAAGTACACCCCGACGCATTCCGAAATCAGACGGTCTGCTCGTCAACCTCTGCATCAAGCAAGCGCTATATCAACACCATCGAAGCCCGGCACGAATTCGACTCCAACTCAGACGACTGGGACCAGGTCCAACGATCCACCTACGAGCACCTGACCCAGCAAGACCCCTCCACCTTCGAGAAAGTATGCAATTGCATTGGAAAGTTCAGTGATGCCCTCACCAAGAGGATCATCTGCTCATCCTCGGAATACTGCGACATCGAAACTGAAACCTGCAAGTCCAAACGTAATTGCCACAATCCCGCCCGCTGCGAGGCTTCCAGCGTGTGCCTGAACGAGAACTCCCAGGCCTGCTTCTGCCATCCGGATACCGATGATGCGGAGTCCGGGTACTGTATAGGACGCGGTCCGGTTGATGGGGAGTGCCCGGATGTGTATGAAGACTGCACCTCGAACTCGGACTGCGGAGGCGAGATGGTTTGCATTTATGCTTGTTGTCGTGAGGAGCCGTTCTGCGTCGAATTGGGATACTATGGATGCGAGAATTACAGAGCTCCGTTGAGGCTGTTCAGGAAGCATATGGAGAGTCAGGGGCGGTTCGAGATGAACCCTTCCTGAAGAGAGCTCACGACCGCTTTTGCACACGAAAGATGAAAGACGAACAGGGTATTCAGCACCGACCTACTTGATTTCCCTGGGCCGGACTGGACACATAACCCGAGCAGCACGGTTGGCGGGTGGACTTCAGCACTGATCCGGCTCAGCCTTGGACTGCGCGGACTCGCCATATGCCCGACACCATATCTGATCTGGTATACCAAGGCTACTCTCGACCCTTGGAGTATTCTTCCCCACGAGAAACACGCTATTTCGGGCGCAACGTATACTGGTATTCTTGGCACCAAAACCAATAGTTGGAACTTTTCCCACGGTACCACAGCTCCCACTTTTTCACCATCCTGCACGGGTTGCAGATCATCGACATTTAAAAGGATATACTTCCCACACACTGCTCTCACAAGGATTTCTCCTCCTTCTCTCCCTTCTGCGATGGGATTCGAACACTTCCCTTGGCTCTCCCGCTGGCTTGAGGAAGAACGTGGATCTCGACTCACTCCACTCTCTCCCCCATCTCCAACACCAGAAGAGCGAGCTCATCATCGCGCGCAACGTCGAAGCGCCATCGCCTTCTTCGACCCATCGATGCCGGACTCGGCCACCATCGCCGCCAGTACTGCCGGTCCACTGCGCAGAATGCAGCACACCAGTTTCTACAACCGCGTCGCCCGTCCCGTCGTCGCTCCTTTGAATCTGATTGAAGACTACGACGAGGCCTACGCAAGTCAGAATCCCGGGGAGCTTCCGCCTCGTCTCTACGAGCGCGTTACCCGCCGCGAGCGCCAGTTGACCTATAGACCCGGGCAGAAGATCATTTTCATGACTCTGCCGCCTGAGATCCGTAAGAAACTCGAAGGGCAGAAGACCTGCCCTGCACTTCAAATATGAGCCGTTACTGACTCTTCCAACCTTGCATCTCAGGCAATCACATCTACGACTTCGCCTACGCCCAATCCGCATCCACTCCCCTCAAGGACCTCAAACTCCCACGAAGCCTCCGCGTACCCGGCATCTTCACCGAAGCCATCTCCTTCTTCTTCGCCAACACGCCCGTCAGCATGACTTTCCGGTCGAACTGGTGTGTTCGTTACCAGCACCTGCACACGCCGACCCACATCCGCTACCCCAGCACTGGTATCGTGAAACTCCCAGCCTTTCTGCGTGGCGATATGCGCGTTCCAGAGCAAGCGGTGCGGTTCCGCGAGCTAAAGTTCGACGTTCAGTGCGCTTGCTGCTCGCACGCGAAGACCGTGTGTATGATGGGATTCAGAGTTGTGGCGTATGGGTCAGAGGACGCTTCGGGGTCGAAGAAGGGGTGGAGGATTGAGGCGAAGCCGATTTCCGTGATTGTGGAGGTGGAAGAGTTCTGGGGACATTTGTACGACAAGGTGGTGAAGGGGGTGGATATGATGATGGGGGTGGCTTTGCAGCAGGCGAGGATGATTGAGCTGAGGGAAGGCTTCAATGGGTTCTCGGTGCGGGACATCCAGGATTTGGCGATGTGTTTCCGGGATGAGTCGGAGAATCCAAGGCCGTTGGTGTTGCAGGAGGGGGAGGTGGTGGAAGAGTGGGATGATCAGGAGGCGGCGTATTTGCTGGGTGTTTGAGGGAACGAGATTTGAAGTGGTGTTGCAAGGTCGGGGTTTGCGGCCTTCATATTTTGGTCTGGTAGAAGACGTCGCCTTTCATCATGATTCTTGCGGTTCGATGGAGTAGAGCACTAATAATCCTGCCGTTTTCGAACACGCTTCCGACTTCCACTTTGCCGCTGGCGTGGGCTACGACGATGGATTCTTTGCCTCCGGTGTTGACGGCGGTCAGAGCTGGGATCGTCCCTGGTATCCTGCACGCCGCGCCTGTTATCGTCAGCATCTTGACAACAATCGATAGGAGATGCAGAACACTCACCCAAGTTCAGTGCCAGCGTCAACGGCACGGCTTTGTGCGGCTGCTGCATACTCAACGCTCGGCACACGATATGCGTCCCGTCCGCAACGGCCTCGGGAGTTGGCTTCGACACAAGCACAATCTTCGGCACGCTCTGCACATCCGGATCCAGTCCCATCATTCGTGTTCCTTCGCGCCTGATGAGCTCCAATCTCTCCATGACATCGAACCTTGCCTCGAGCATAGCAGGTTTGATGTCTCCAGGCACACCGACATCCTCCACTCTTACAAAAACACCAGGATTCGCTACGTCCACTAGGCTCGCTTGAATAGTCTCTCCGTTGGGGAGCACTAATGTGTCCACCACATTCCCCGTCGGCAAGACTTTGCCCGTCTTCGCACCGCCCGGATCACGAAACTGCAATGTAATTCGAGAGCCGGTACCAGGTACGCCATCGATACTGTAATGGCCGACTGGGTCGTAGGCTCCATCGGGTGTGGTGTCGAAGGTGACGTGCACTACCTTACTCGTGTTCGTGTTGAAGATCCTCACGGTGACTCTCTTGCCTGTACCCTCTCTCTCCACTTCAGATTGCAAAACATGCTGCAACATCCCTTCATTAGCAGCCCACGGCGCAACGATAGCCGACATATTCCCACAATTTCCAGCCATATCCAGGTCGCCATTGTGGATGCCAACTTGCACAAACGTGTAGTCCAAGTCCACGTCTTCTCGCTCAGACTTTGCTACTACGCAGATCTTCGACGTCGATGAGACTCCAGATCCGATACCATTCAGTTGACGGCCGTGGGGATCAGGAGAGCCCATGGCTGCGGAGAGGATGGGTTGCCAGTCTTTGATGTCCAAGGGGAGGTGGCGCCGGTGGACGAGCAGGCCATTGGAGGTGCCAGTTCGGACGAAGGAGGCGGGAAAGGATGATGTTGCCATTTTTGAATGTAATTTGGAGGCTTGATGGAGGGAGCGATGTTGCATGGAAGAAATGGGGCGGAATATTGGAGGAAGCGGACTGAACATCCTGGCGCTGGAGAGAAAGGCTCGACATAGTGAGGCAGTAGACATGGTCTTGTCAGTGCATCATGTGTCGAAGGTATATGAACAACCTGTAACGTTCGTGTCCGCTGGCGTTGTCGGACATGATGTTGATCGGTTCGGCAAGGTGAGGAAGGTTGATCGCGGCCTATAGTGACATTTAGGCGGATTCGTCGATTTTCAACTTTACAATAACACCACCACCACCACCATTGTCGCCAATTGCTTGTATTGTCGCTATACAGCTGCGCCAGTCACTGCGCCAGTCACTGCGCCAGTCACTCTAATTATTAACAATTATATGTAAGTGCGCGCTAATACGCTATTTAGTTAGATAAGTGTTATTTTCTTCGACTCTTAAACCTCTTATTAACACCACCACTTCTACTACTCCACCGCGCGCGCTCGTAGCTCGCTCGTTATATAATATATACTACTCGTAATATCGCACCGCGCGCGTACGTAAAAATAGCTAGTTTTACGGTACTTAATACGGAACTTAGTAAGGCTCGCGACCCCGACCGCCTATAAGGACTCTCTCTCTCCGATAATAGTAACTCCGAGCTAGCGACCGTATCCCCTCTAGCTATCGCTCCTACTCCTTAGCTACCTACCGACCTCCTCGTCTACGATAAGTCTTATACAGCTACCTCTAAAGACTTCTAGTATATCTCTAACCTCTAATAGAACGATGCCCTCGTTAGAGTATAGAGCGTAGACTATAATACGAGGAAGAGCGGACGTTAGATACTTATAAGAGAGGATTATATATATAGAGTGATAGAGACGGACTAAGGTAATATAGCTCGTACGGCTCTTAGTAAGGCTCGTAGGCTAATAAAAAAAATAGGTATTCCGGCGGTTACTAAGTACGGCTAGTACGAGGATCGTAGACTCGACTATAAGACTTCTAAGACTATTACTACCTACGCCTACTACTACTATAAGGGTAAGCCTCCTTGTTTTACTAGAGAGTAGGTAAAGATTAAGGAGGAGCCGGTAGAAAAGAAGTCTATATTAAAGGAGGTAGTTAGTAGTATACGAGGTAAGATAAATAGTACGTAGGATAAGATCGCTACGCTAGAGTCGGAGGTATTAGATTTAAAGCGTAAGATTAGTAGTTTAAAGGGTATAAGAGGTTAGCTAAAGGCTAAGATTAAGGCTAAGCTAATTAAGGAGATTATAGATAAGGTTAATAATATACGGGTTAAGTTAAAGGCTACTATTACTAAGATTAAGTAGTCGGTATTATAGTATTAGCGTACTATTAACCAGAAGTTAGGTAGACTAGGCTTAATAGATAAATAGATAGACCGATTAGGCCTACGAGCTCTCTGCGAGCCTTACGAGCCTATACGTTAATACCTAAATAAATACGTTACTTACTATATATCTCCTTAAATCTCTCGTTTTTACGCTTACGAGCTAGCCGTTTTAGCCTACGAGTACGCCGCGAGCTATTTTTAAGGAAGAGAATTAAGATATTAAGCTATTAAGATATAATATATACGTTTATCGCTCCTTCTAGCCGCGAGCTAGTCCTTATAGTCCGCAAGTACGTAACGAGCGAGTCGTCGGTAGCGTATATTTATTAGATTTGTATATATTAGTCCTTCTAGTTAGCCCTACCCTTCTCGGTAAGCTTAATATTTCTCTCGCTCCGTCTAGTACTAATAGCTACTAGCTCGTCGACCTTCTTCTTCTTCTTCTTCTACTACTAAACGACCGGCTTAACGACCGGCTCGGCGACCTCCTCCGGTATCTCTAAACCCCCTTTATTAGTAGTGCTAGTAGTAGTACTAGGGGCCTTCGACTTTAACTAAGGCGTAAGTATCGTCGTTGTTACTAACGAAGAGGGCATCGTCGAGTCCGAAGGGATCGCTAGCGTACTAGCTACTACGAAGGTAATCGTCGAAGAAGTACTATTCTCCTTAGCTCGGTTCGTAATAGCTTCCTTAGACCTTACTATATCGTCTAAGCTATCCGTATTAGGGTCGAGTAGAATATAGTCGTTAGGCTAGCTTACTAGCGATAATTAGAGGTCGCGGCTAGTAGGGCGTTTAGAGCTAGAGCGCTACTAAGGCTAAGGGCTAGAACGCTCCGGATCCTACGAGGAGCTAAGGGTAGCACGAGCTATACGAGAACGGCTTACGAGCCCTATAGACTAATCTACGAGCGCCTTAATAT